>JASKUP010000195.1:0-108212 GCA_030448955.1 Trichopoda pennipes | reverse complement strand
AAGAAAACGAAATAATTAATATTGTTTTCAAAATTTATTGTTACTCTGTATAAAAATGCATATTTCCCAAAGCTCAATCTTTAATGGTTTTTATTTTCTTTTTTTTCTTCTTCTCAATAAATATACATTCTCATGTTTTTGCAAAGACAGCATAGAAAGCCACAAGAAAGTTAAAGTTAAGTAAATATTTAAGAAAAAAAAAATATTCACATTATTTACATTCTATTTACATTGATGCATATTTAAACGTGTCCTTGCACATATTCATGTATGTATGTGAATATTTGTAGTGCTTTTGAACACGAAAAATAAGAAGAAAATGCCTTAGAGGTAATTATATTACATTTATAAAATATAAGTTGTCAATATGAAATTTATTTTAAAATATTTTGCTCATTGTTAGAAAATATGTGTATGTGATTTGTGACTTTCTTTTTATTTCACTTTAAAATTTATAGACATGTGATTTAGAATTTCGAACTCACGTATTAGGGGAGGTTGTGTAAAAAGATAAATGGTTGTTTAAATGCCAGCCAGGCTTTTTGGATGCGTTAAAGTTTTATAACTTGTAACAAAAATACAAATGCTTACTTCTACATGAGGATCAGTAAGTCTAAGATCAACATATAACGATAGCTCTTTAAATTAAAACGTTATTATTCTCGACTATCTAAAATTTAAAGTAAAAGCATATAAATAAAAGGAGTTACTTTAAACAATAAATATCTTTCATTGTATATTTTTTTGGGTTGACGTTTTTTTTTTTTTGTTAAAAGAGAAGTAGCAACAATGCCTATTTAGTCAAGTATTGTGCTACATTCTTTAGGAAAATGATACAGAAGAGATGAAACAGGTGGTGAAAATAGAAGGATAGTCGGAAATTAACTGCCGTATAAGACAGCACAGCGACCAGTGGCTATGCCTTCATCGCTGAGCAGCCCCACCGACAGTCAATTTTTATTTTTATAGTGAAAAAAACCAAGGTCTTCGTTGGGAATCGAACCCACAACCCCCATAATACTGACGAGCTAGTACACTACCTACTAGCCTACAGGGGCAGCTACATATAATATATTAAAATTGTGAAGCATATCTAAAGATTCTATTAAATAAAACGAGCTCGTAATGACAGGAATTGCTTTGAGCAAGAATAAAATAAAATTTAATTGCAAAAATACATCCACACAATTAGAAGAAAAAAATGAAGAAATAAAATCTCAAAAGGATCTAAAACATTGCCTATGAAATTATAAATAACTAGGGACAAAAACATCAAAATACAAAATACAAAATACAATAAAAAATCAATTGAATAGTTATAACAGCAAATAAGAAAATAAAAATTATATATGAAAAAAAAAGTTTAAAAGTGTGGAATATTTAAGAAAGAAATGAATTCTATGTAGGCCTCCCCATAGTTCTTTGTTCCACGTACGAAAATCATAATACAAGTTCTTAGAGTTATTTAATCACTTCTAGTACCATTTCAATTTTTTTCCCAAAGAACGTAAACCGAAAAAAGATTACACGGGCTAGAAGCAGAGAACATTCTGCATAAAGTTTTAAATCTAAACTTTACAGTTTTGTGAAAAGCGCTGAAAAGGGTCTTTCCATTATTTTTTACAAATTCAAAATTTTTTGCAAGAGGCTTTAAAACTATAACTAAACTTTTTATTTATTAAGTAATCAATGATACACTACAAATTATATAAGAAATTGAAATCAAATGTTTAAATAAACCGCTTTTATAGCATGGAGAGCTGACGCAACTAATCAAGTGAACTAAAAAGTGTTGTATGAGAGATTTTCTCTAAGACATGCCTTAA
This sequence comes from Trichopoda pennipes, assembly GCA_030448955.1. Classification (NCBI taxonomy): domain Eukaryota; kingdom Metazoa; phylum Arthropoda; class Insecta; order Diptera; family Tachinidae; genus Trichopoda; species Trichopoda pennipes. Next base: position 106,386 of record JASKUP010000195.1, on the reverse strand, counting down.
CACATTTCAATGAAACTCTTATACATTTAAATTATAAATGATACTTTTTTTATTTATTTTCCAAATACTGTACTTTTATACAATACAATTTTTACTCCAACTACAAAATCTTCCAACAATAACAAAAATACATATCAATCATAAATTGCATTTTCTAATAAATTGACTTAATGTTGAACAATATCAATGGCAATTTCTTAAAGACTACATTAAAATGTTAAGAGGAGCGAACATATCCTTGACAAACCAACTTGACCAAACTCAACAACTGCTAGTATTTAAATTTAATATCTCTAAAACCAAATACTTTTAAAAATATAAAAAATCCACTTAATTTTTATGCAAACAAAACATTAAGTTGGACCACCTTTTAAAAATCTCCATTAACTAACAATAAAAATAACGAATAGCAGAAAAGGAATATTTTTTAAACTTTATCAAGAAGTCATATTATATAGAATAGAATTGTTCGTCTGCCTCAGTGTTTGCAGTCAGTCAACTACTTGTGGAGAAAATGTTAAAAAGTCTGCAAATAAAAATTCACTTTGAATAAATTACAATAACAAGGAAAAAAGAATTGTGAAGCAAAAAGTGAACAAGAAATGGAAAAAGGAAAGAATTGAAGGAATAGAAAAACAAATTTTAAACAAACAAATGAGAAGCGATAACAGCCACAGACAAACACAAGATACCTATTAAATATTCAATAAAATAAAATTAATGCACGAATAAAAAATTACAAAAAACAAAAAAGAAAAAAATTAAAAATTGATTCTGAAAATGAGTAAGGGATGTTGAACAAATTAAATATATAATTAAATTTTCCAATAGAATTAAATATACATTAAATTTTATTATTTTATTAAGATTTTTTTTGACTTAGGTTATATATAAACGTGATAGATGTTATTAAGAATAGATAGTCATCAATCATTTGCTTAGTAAATTTATAAGCACTCACTTATATAATACATCTGACTAAAACTATTTTACATTTAAATATAAAATTAATTTTGGGATCAAATAATAAATTTAAATGAAATAAGTTAAACTTTAGAAATGATCTTCTATCAGACAACAAAAGAAAAATTAGAAAAAATCTAAAATGCAAGTACAAAGCTTGTAGGGGCATTAATTTTACAAGAAAAATTTTACAAACTATTTAAAACTATTTTACTGCAAGTCAACGCTACCGGTCAACTTTTGTTCGTGACGATTCTAATTTATCATCCGTTATATGGAATCAGTAACCTAATTTTTCGCAGTAAATGTTTGTTTGGTCTAATAAATTTTTGAATGGCCTCCCTGATCTCTGTCTTTTCCAAATGAATAGTATATACAATGGCCATTCCAAATTGACGGATTTAGTTGTTAATAATGATCATTGGAATACACCGTAAGCAGATCAGTTCCTATTAGTAAGCCCGCAGACTTTTACCATCCAACACTTGCAACTTGTAACAATCAGGTCGGTAGTGGATCAAAGGGTGACACTATTAAAAAAATGGTATATTACTATAAAAGTGACAGTTATTTCGTGATAACATTTACATTTGCACCTGGCCGTTAGCCCTATTCAGATGGCGGTCAAACCACTGCAAATAAAAAGCAATGCAATTCACGCCCTAGGAAGCCGAGGACTAATTCTAGCAACAGGTCTTTCCCAGCTGCAATTTCAGCGGTTCCAAAGCAGGTTTGCTAACCACTACTCCTGAAGAGCTGGAGACTATCCAACTACTGGTTATTTAGGACGAGATGATTCTGGCCCCCATAATCAAATTCATGCGAGGGTCGCAAAATCACAACCACCACGATACTCCCGAAGAGCCAACCTCAATAATTAGTCAGAGAAACAGCTAAAAGTCTAAAGAGACAATTAGCGGAACACTCGGGCCTACTGATTCCCATGGAAATAATGTGGAGCTTTCCCTGCTGCCTTCAGGGATCTGGGCTCCCTTATACTCCCAGCGTACAGGTCTAGATGGTTAAGTAATCCATAAAGACCGATAAATGTGCCCCCGGTGGGGAAGTGAAAGTTATAACATATTAAATAGAATCTTAATGAATATGAACTGATCATTTTTGTTTAATTCAATGACTATTCCAGATCTAATTTTACTAAGCCATAAAAACTACAATGGATATAAACAAAAAAAATAACCTGTGGAGGACAAAACAATTAATTAAACACAAGAATAAAAAGAACAAGCTCTTCGTCACTTATTGATTTTTATTATCGGATCACGTTAAATGAAGCAATAAGAAATTAAAAAACTTTGGTTATGAACGCCCCTACATCCGTTGGATATGTGCTCTTCCTATGATCCTTTTAGTCAATATGACCCAATAAAAAATGTAAACAGCATTTAAATTTATCTGTTTTGTTGTGTTTTTATTTAGTATAATAAAAAAATGAAAACTAAAATAAGTAAGTAAGATATATAAAATAAAATTTGAAATTAAGCCTTTTTTTATAATAATTATATTTTAAATACTAATGAATATAAACGTAAAAATTAGTGTGACAATTTACACTCAATGTTACCATGTGGTATTTGCAAATAAATTTTCTACATGAATCGCATTTAGTGGAATACTAGTTTTAATTTCTTCCATATTGACAAAAGAACCACCGCTGTCGTTTATATGGTAAATTATCGGACAATGGTGAATTTGTGTTATTTTGAGAGTCATCTATGCAATAATTTTGCTCTTGCTGATTGTCCACGTGGAAAAACTTTTCTTCGCAAAATATGCTCCATTATTAGTTGATCTGCCAAAATTCAGACGCAGGTTTTATCTGGTAGGATAAAACCTGCGTCTGAATTTTTTTTTTTAATTCCAGGCAGGATTCATATCAGTCAATAGGATATGAAGTTATATGCTGATACATCTATCATATTTGAAAATAAGGCAACAGATCATCGCTTATTCGTGCAAATAGTTGGTCAAGCTTATCAACTCCAGCTTTCGTTTGGATATAAGGGTATATTATTTCAGGGTTTTTTTTAAAGTCGAATGTATTTTTTTGGAGCGTAGGATACTACTGTTATATTATTGGAAAAAAGTCAGACTGATATACGAGTTTTTTTCAAACGTTTCTTATCGGTGCTAGTTTGTCACGAAGCCTTCTTCCTTCTCTATCTTTAGAGCTGTCAAACTATAGGCGCTTTGATATTCTCGCAAATCGCTTAAGACTCATTATTGGTCGAAATATAGGTCTACCGTTTCTTTTCCACAAGCCAGTGGAATATTCTACATGAGAATTAAAAACTTCTGCCATTACTTGTAAATTTTTCCATTTCTATATAATTCGACACCTTTTTGATTTGTCATTAGAATAGAAATAATTATTTTTTAAAAATTTAAAAAAAAAATAGAAATAATTTTTATATTTGGTCATATAAACGATATAAACAAATCGAACGAAGGCTTTTATTTGTAACCATAGATGTTGTTCCTTTGGTAGGTCCAGGCTTATTCAATGATATTTGTTTTTTTTTTTGTTGGCAACCTGCCTGTTCGAAGCAGTAGCTGCTCTTTCCAAACTACACTTTTGTCCTTAACTGTAATTCTGCGATCTATTTGTAATGTATCTGCCAGCTCCACGCTTTCAATACTTTTAATGTTTTCAATTCTCTTAATGCTTTCAATGCTATTATTTAATGATTAATATGATTCAATTTCTGCATCGCTGTCAGGTGAAACAATTTTGTCGTCATTACTTCAATCAACCAATTTATCATCTTCATCAGTCATTATTTGTTAAATCTGAAGATCAATAAGAATCTAAAGCAATTTCATTATGGAACAGTCGTACGTTTAAAGTTCTATTTTACAATAATTACTTTACTTCTTTGTGTGATTATGTAAAAATACTAATTTAAGATAAATTACAAAAAAAAAATGTACATAAACATACATATGTATGCACGCTGATCACCAACAATTAATCAGAACCCGTAAAAAGTACTCTAATGAGAAAAAAGTTCTAGCATTATTATATACAAAATGGGAATAACCGCATGGCAATTTGAATGAGCTTCTTTGTTTGAAATAAAATCTGTTCAATTATACTCAATAGGAAAATATGGCAGAGAATTTAAACTTACAATATCGCTTGGTTGACTCAAAGGATACCAAATGTTTGTGAATCGTGTTTTGAAATGTGGGAAGGGAATTAATAATTTTAATTTTCTTCTAACAGCATAATTTTCGTTTCTATTCTGGATAAATTTAAGTTCAACGTTTATATTGTTACGAATGCGTCTTGCTTAAGTTTTAAAATAAAATTATTAAGCAATAAAGCGAACTACTGGTTACAAATTTTATACACATAGAACAACAATTTGATATGCTGTTTACTAACTGCCTGGCCTGCAAGACAGAAAGAAAACATGTATGCTGTATACCACCTAAACGCGCAAGATAAAAACAAATTTGACAACAACAAACATGCATGTTGTTTACCATCTGCGTAGTTTTCTAAGAAACCTTTTCTACAAGAGACAACAACAAATATTTTAAAATAAATCCCAAGCAGAAAACTTATCAGCATAAATACATCAAATACACAACATACAACAACAGAATGTGATTCAAAGGGAGTAGAAGATTCTTGAATCTTCTAGACTTTAAATAGACAAATATATATACGGCAGCGTCTGAGTGGATAATCAATCAGTCTAAAATTTAACTCATAGAGTAAGGATGTGCATTTTAAGTAAATTGTTCTGAAGTGTTAACTTTAAAAATTAAAAAATCTAAAACTGGTGTTATTTATTTTGCAATAAAGAACTCACAACTAAACGTTTATAAAAGGTATTTTATAATAAAAAAAATTTTTGCGTCTCAAAACTAACTTTTGGAAAAATTGACCCAAGGAGACACCAAAGAAAAAATCACATTAAGAGGTGTTAACGTAGAATGCAGTACAAATTGCATTCAACAGATTGATGATTTAGTAGCTACATACTTATGTATATACTTACATATGTGTGTACAATGTATTTTCTTTAACCTTTAGTTTCTTCTCTACTGGCCTATTTAAGGTGTGAAAATTAAATAATTGGAAAAACCGGTAAAATTTATTTAATAAAAAAATAACAGCAAAAATAACTGTATATGATTTGATTAACCACAAAAACATTCATTCACTCATTCCTTTAATTTTCTTTTTTCTAAATTATATCAATGAAAAATAAAATGGTTCAAAAACAAATCTGATGAATTCATGATAAATATTTGCAAATATTTTATTATAATAAAACATATTTTTTATCGACACAACTACAAAGGAATTTTATATGAAAATGTTACTTTATCTTGGGTTTTTTGTATATGCAACCGTAGCGAATTGCATAGTGCAGTTTAATAGGAAAAATATTAAATGATAGAGGTCAATTTTTGGCAAATAGGTTTTAAATTTTAGTAATAAATTTACAGCATTTCTATTCTTTTTTTCGTTCGCTTTATATTCTTGTGCATTTTAGTATTTGCCATCCAGTACGTAAAAAGGAGAAAAAACTAAAAAATAAAATAAAAAGGAAAATATAAGGATTTTCAGTAAATGAAAAGCCATAACTTAACATTATTATATGGCATTGAGAGCAAGTGTATGAAATAAGTATAAAAGAATAATAAGTATGGAAAATTCAAACAGTGAATGAAATTATATTAAATGCATCTATCCTCATCCTCAATGAATTTGAATTTTTTGAATTTTCAATTCTTTTTACGATAACTTGCAAGATGTATAGAATTAATCTAAACTTCAAATCAATATGGAGAAAATTATTAAAGTCCTTAAAATTTTTAAACTTCATTTGCTGTTCTTGAATTTTAAAGAACTCTGTTGAGGGATCAATACAGTTTTATTAAAGTAAGTTATTAAGTTGTGTTAAGTTGTATCTGGCTGTTGTTCTCTTGACGATAATGGCGAACGCTTTCGATGTGAAAACATTATTGTCAAGCCGCGATGTAATTTGTAGTTAACATCTTCTGGTCTACATATGTTTAATCAAATCATTAATTGGATCCGATAACTGGAAATGAATTTGTACTGGACACGGCTGCAAGTGGTTATGAAATAGTTAATTAAACGGAAAAAGTTTTTAGCTACTACAACAGAGTACTCTCCAAGCACGAATAAAGTTATTACGTTACATGATATGAGCATTTAAATGTGCTGATGTGTATAAAACATTACCACAACTTCCTATATGGTCAACACTTTATCCTAAGAACGGACCAATCCACATTCCGTTGGGTGCTGTAATTTAAAAACCCCAAAAGGGATTGAACTTTTTCAGAGCTATGATTTTAATATTGTACACAATATTGAAGACAACCATGCATCGTAGAGTGCAAGCAGTGCACAAAGGTCGTTGATATGCGGTTTATCCATATTAGCTTAGACTGGGTAAGGCTCATAAACGAGAGAACAAAGACTGAACCGAAATGAAATATCGGCAGAAAGCCCACTACTGGCAAAATCATACTGGGCTCAGTGGAATAGCCTAAAAGTGCTAAATGGCTGCTTATATTGCCTTAGTCAAGAGGCAAAATTGTAGTGAACTTAAGTGTCGTGTCAGCTCAGGAATAAACGAAGTAATAAAGCAGTTCCATAATGAGCCCAGCTGCGGTTATCTGGGTATAACAAAAACTCTAGAAGAGATAAAGCAGCGATTTTATTAGGTAGCACTTTAGCTTCCATTATATCATAAAGATACCTACAACAACAGAATATATGAGGAATTCAAAAATGAATGCCATAATTAATACCGAATGGAGTGTTAACTAACTAACATGGTTCTTGTAAATTTCTAGATGCATTTGAAACAGTATGTGAACCTTCTTATGACAAATGAATGAATTAGCAGCGGGTGAAATTTTGTTTAGTTTGGGAACACCTATATTTTATTCGTTTATTGCCTTGGCTTCATATTTGGTTATTCTTCAAGTTGTTGTTATTGCAACAACTCAGTTTCTTTAGTTAGTGATTCCAGAACTAGAGTTAGATTAATTTGTTATATGGCATTTAATGTGCTATCCTTTTTGTCTTAGCAATATACTGTCTCTCTAAATTCATATAGATTATCTAATGACTAGGATGAATTCTTTAAATTCGTACAAATACCTAATGTTTCTTCTGATGCAATTGTCCATTTAAAAGAAATTATAGGTTACAGTATAGATAAAATAATGTATTTATCTGTATGGTATGTGGAACTGAAGGTCGACTGGTTACACAGTTCCCATACTACGAAACTAGATTAAAAAATTCACGTTTAACTGACAGCTTTATTCAATCGATAGGTAAATGATATTTTCCATTTTTTCCAAACAATGACCTTTAGTGTCACGAATAATATAATGCAGATCTATATGCATTGGACCGATGCCCAAGCTCACAGCATAAATATTCTCTACTGCTCAAAACACGCTTCATCGGTTTATGCAAAAGGTTCTACAAAAACAATACTTTGACTACTTATGACTTAAAGTGATCTCACACAAATGATCCAAACCTAACAGCGTTTTCTTATTAAGTAGTAACGACCGTTTCATTTTCAAATGCATCTCCCTGAAGTAAATCCCATAGTTTAAATAATTAATAATTTCTTTAACACATACATATGTATTTTATGAAATATTTTGTGCAAAAAATCACATAGAAAATAAACTTGCACTCTAGCAAATTAACGCCACTGTCTGAATCATAATATAAAATGGAAGATATAATAAGGTGGCCAAGAAAAGTTGTACATTTGAAAGGGTTGGGAAATGCAAGAAGTAAAAGTCGATTTAAAATCATCCATGCAAGAAATACAAAGCAAACCGCGCTTTATATTCACAAGCATAGGAAGTGAAAATGTTGTAAATTACAATCTGTCTGTCTGTCTGTCTAACACTTCCGGCTGGACCGCCTGCTGCAAGCTCTATTTACGAAGCTGCTGACGATGGTTATTCCAAGATTTTTACGAAGAGCATACATGTATACAAGTGTCTTTGTGTAAGTTGGGTCATACAAATTGCCAGCTAAATTAATGATTTTAAACTTAAGCTAGAAATAAATAAATGAAATGTTCAGTGTTCGTATACCTAAAGTGAAATAAACGAAACTAATCTGAAGTAAATTGGGCTAGATTATATGGCTGCATGAGTGGCCAATTGTTTAAAGAGGGCGTATTGCCGTTAGATGGAGAAAAAGTAAAGCTGGTAAAGTTGGCATTTTACTAAGCATGTAAGTTCAAAAAATAAATAAATAAAGAAGCATTTATTTACACTAGGAAAATAATTTCACTTAAAATTTTACACTGCCGTTATTGGTGCCTGTCGTTTCCCTCTTATCAAATATATACCACGAGCTGCTACAACATGTAGATGGTTAAGCAACACACTCACTCATACACATACACACACATACATACAAAAGCAATGAAGAATTTCTCATCGAGACAATTTCATGCTCATCTGCATAAAATCAATTCCATTTTGAGACAATTTGAAGATTAGAATACAAATTTCGTATTATCAATGGGGGAATTGTTAACAGCAACAATTGACAATGAAAAAGAAACACTGCTGCTCATCTTTAGGAATAGTTGTTGTCTAACTACCAAAAGCGAATACATACTTACACAACATGCGGCATGGCACACATACAAATTTTAAATAAGTACTTTTCACTTCAACCTCACGAGAGAATATAAAATAAAAGGGAAGTCCTTTTACAGCATGGCAATTCAAATTCAAATAAATTTTTACTTGCATTCTTCAATCTAGCAATGCACACTATTGCAAACTAAATATTTCTACTATCAGCAATGCAACTCAAACTATTTTACTGCATTAAATTAAAAGTTTCCCGACCATATTGCGCTGCATAAAAAATGTGCTTCTAGGAAATTTTCATCAATTTTGTTACGTTGTTAAACTTTTCGATTCGTTTCAACGCTGTAAAGATGAAGAACGCAAAAAATTTGTGTTTCTTGCAGCGTTAAATTATGTGGCCAGCAATTTAGTTGTGGCATATAGTTTTTATATACATACGTATATACTCGCATATTAGAATTCTATATGAGCCACTGCCACGAGCTTTAATGTAGCGAAATACGTGAATAAAAATGTCAATTACGACGAACTATACATTTTTCCCTTCACATTTTAAGAAAACTTAGCTAAACCGTTTACAATTAAGAATTTAGCAGAGAAGAAGAATAAAGTTAAAATATATTATTGAAATTGTAACAGATTATGAAAGTTTCAGTTATTTAAATTTTGGTTAAGTTTTATTTTATTTATTATTTCTTTTTTTTTTTTTTGTGAGAAAATTAATTTTCTTGCAGTTGCTTAAAGCTGATAAGACTTTAAACTTTAATTGTAAGAAGTGAATATAGTGAAGGGGAATTTAATTAAGTTTAGAAACTTTATACAATTTGTTATATTAGATTTTTTTTTTTAATTTTGTTACTATTAAATTTATCTTCTACACTTAACCAAATTTGTACAAAATATTAACGGTAAAGATATTTAGTTTATTCAAATAAATAAATCTTATGCAAACTAACCTATTTCTATTCTTTTAAAAAATTGTTAAATAAAATATGTTAATTTAATTAAAAATTATCATAGGACGTACGAGGTCTTTGCAAAAGTAAAAAGATGAATTTTAAAATTTTTCGGGTTCTTAAAAATATATATTTTGTGAGAGGAATAAAAATTTTACGTTAGATAGTGATTTTCTTCTGTGGGGAAAACTGGTTAAAGCAGGTTGTAGGGAGTTTTAAAAGAATTAAGTGATTCAAACCACATAATGAGTCAGAAAATTTCCCGCAAGTGGCTCAAAATCAAGAGGATTCGAATGGCGATGTTAAACATTTTTGAAAGTGAAAAAAATTGTAGAGAATCGTCGAACTACTTTTAGAGGAGTTGCATCTCGGATAACTCATGCCAAATATATTGCACCGATTCCAAAAATGCTGAATTATTTAGCCCAAAAGGATCTTGTAACCATACCCTAGACAGCGTACTCATCAAATCAGGCCCTGTGCGAATTTGTTCTGTTCCCAAAATTAAAGATATTCATGAAAGGACGGCGTTTTGCGATGGCTCAGGAGATAAAAACTAAATCGCTAGTTCAAAGCCACACAAAAGACTGTATATCCAAACTGCTTCGGGGATTGGAAAAAGTTTAGCACAAGATTATGATGAAGGAACAAAATAAAAATTTATGAATAAAAAAATATTTTTGAGAAATGTGGAAATTAAGTAATTTCTCTTGTACAAACCTATTACTTAATATGTAATTTAAAGTGATAGGGAAGGCATGTAGACTAAAACTAAACTAATTTATTTCAGCAAAATTGAAAATGGTTTTTCGAACAGAATAAGGGCAACTACATTTAAAAAATATTGCTTTAAATATTAATAAATTGCGTTATATATAACTTTTTTACTTAAAAAAATAATGCCAGGATACAAAAAAAAATATTATTTAATTTTTCTTTCTAAAGATTTTACACATTTTAGAACTTACACAAATCATTTTGTGGTTATTTTTGGCTTGCATTGATACATTTAAAGGGAAAAATCCGTTTTTTCGGAACTCAGCCATAAGCCATTCCCAATTAATGGCAGAAAATGGAATTAAAAATTCATCACTATATAAAATAACATTCTACTTTAACATCACCCCATATTATTGTTGTTATTATCTTTCAGTTAAGGTGGTGTTTTGTTTTGTTCTCGCTTAATTGTTTTCGTTTTCTGCTTTTACTAATTGTTTGTCTTGTGTGTATAAGATTTCTTAGAAAACTATGCAGTTTCTAAAATGCATATTGGATCGTTTCATTTTTTTACTCTTAATTATTTTCTTTTAAAACTTAATGAATCATCTTCGTAATAACATCTACTAATTATATAAAAAAGAAGATGGACTGACTGAAGAAATTTGTTTAATACAAATAATTTGTAATTTAATCTATGTTATACGGGATCCCTTAAAATATAAAAATCTTTAATAGTCTCATAATCCATTTATTATTCATAACTAGAAAATGTGTTACTACAGGGAAAGCATATCCATATAGATACTTCGCTACTGTTTATGCAGCTCCTCACTGAATTTTATGCAAATTTTGTACAGAAAACTCTTACACCTTATTTTACTGTTTATTTCAGTTGTGATATTTATTTTGCTTAGAAAGATAAAACTAAATATGTGAAAGTTACTGGTAGTTACCATGTGCAAATTATTAACAAATAAAAAGTAGCACTTGTGAAAACATGTGCCTGATTATCAAAAAGTAAACTTTAGCTGCTAATATAATTATTTAAACTCTATTCTATTTAATAAAAATAATAAAAATTCTCAACAAAATTTGGTATCTAGAATCATAAAAGTCTTTTAAAAACACAATTATAAATTAAACTTATTTCAAAGATATTTTATTTTAAAAGCATAAAGGTTAATTGAATGGAATATTTAGTTCTAGAGTTAGTATTACATATCAACAATCGAATTATTTCACTATTTGTTCACTCATTTCAAACGAATAAAAACCGAAGAAATTTTATTTGTAATACATTGGGTTGTAGAAACAATAACTTTTTTCTGTGCATTACTTTTCTTTCTCAGAGCCTTCTTTTATAACATTTATTTGACTGTGTGTTCTTTCTTAATTCTACTAATGTTTCTTAAAATACTCTCTTTCTCTCCCTCTCTCTCTCTCTCTTGCTCTTTTTAATCCACAGGTCATGCCAAGTGCTTAAATAAAGGATCCATATAGCTACCCAGTGACACACCAAATGAAACAAAAATTTCTTTGGAAGTAAGCGTGTTAGAACGAACCTTGTGAATCCCTTAAGGTTGTTTCCTTATCTGAAGTTTTTGGTTGAACTTATCAAATGCTTTACTAAAATCGGTGTAAATAACATTAGGTTGTTTTCGTTGAATAAATCCCTGATTGACTAGCATTGTTAATTCCAAAATATTAGTACCCCGTTTAATTATGCTGAGCAAGAACCAATACAGATGATACTTGATGGGATAGGTGAGCAGTAAAATTGTCTCAAAAGGTTTAGTATTAACCCTCTGTAGTTGGCAGCATTCTACAACCAGATTTAAATAATGAAATAATAAATAATCCTTCCATATTTTAGGAAAAGAACCAAATATCAATCATATATTTAAGATTATTGTATGAGTGGCATAGCACATTTGCAAAGAATGAAATTCGAAATACCATCCGGACCATATTTATATGAAAATTTTTTATTATTGAAACAGCTCAAAACTGTCGATTTTTCAAGAAATGGAATTGATATAGCCCGATGAAACCTCTGATAGTTAAAAAAATCTGGATTCATCAAAATTTTTAGAAAAAAAATTCTGCAAACAAATTACTTATTTTCGGTTCATCGTCAGGTTTAAAGTTTTTATACTTCATCACAGAGCAAAATGCCGTCGATCTTTTTTTAGAGTAGAGAGATTGGATTCGATTTGAAATTGTTTTGAATTTTCTTTAAGTAAGCAGAGCAACAGGATTGATGAATCGAATTATATTGAGCACGACTAACAGAATAGTTGTCGAACTCAAGAAATAAATAGGTGCGCCTGTAGGCTAGTGGGTAGTGTACTAGCTTGTCAGTATGGGGATTGTGGGTTCGATTCCCAATGAAGACATTGGTGTTTTTCACTGCAAAAATAAAAATTGACTGTCGGTGGGGGCTGCTCAGCGATGAAGGCATAGCCACTGGTTGCTGTGCTATCTTATATACGGCAATTAATTTCCGACTATGCTTCTACTTTCACCACCTGTTTTATCTCTTCTCTATCCCTTTCCTAAGGAATGTAGCACAGTACTTAACTAAATAGTACTTAACTAAAAGCGTTACTTCTCTTTGTTAAAAAAATAAAGAATAAAAATAAAGAAAAAAATCAGACTTTCTATACCTTTTGTATAACTTGCTTTTTTATTTTTAGCTTTAATCAGATACTTAGTGTTCCATGCTGGACCGGTAGCTTTAAACTCGAAGCTTTCAGGAGTATATTGATTCATATACAAATAAAATTTGTTGTTAATACCTTTAACTATATTTTCAATATCCTTGGTAGTGTTAATTTGATAGAGTTTAAAAGTAGATTCAACCTGTTTATATTATTGAAAAGAACGTTTAATATTTGGTAGTTCGTTTTTTAAAAACAAAACAATTTTTCCTTTAAAAAAATTTTGGTGAGACAGCAAGACCCGGTGATATAGATATATTAATTTCGATTGTCGGATGGTAACCATCTTCTGGAACGGCAATTGGATGAGATTGATTAATAAAATTAATTCAGCAAATTTTAATTTTCATTATATACTTCATTTAGCTGATGAAAATTTAAATCAAGTAGACTTTTTAAGATATCCACGACATACATATTAAAAGCTTAGTTAGCATTCCTTTTTTATGCCCAAATTGAAAATAAAAAAAAATAAAATAAATCAAGTAGATTATTTTGAAAACAGAAGTGGACAAAATAAATGCATAACTTATTTTAAAAAAAAATTTTTAAAAATTTGAAAATACTTTACTTTTGCTGACATTAGTCAGAGATCGATTAATTTTGCTTTTTACTTGTATATATGTATATTTGTTTAATTTTGCTTCAAAAGTCTTTGAAAGCTTCCACTACAGTTTTTGTAGTGCCTTACTAATTGTTTACAATTTTTAAGATTTTATTCTAAGTTGATTAGTTAGATTGTTCCACTGATTGTTAAAACCTAGTTCTCTAGCGGTCTGCAGGTAGATCTCAAAGCACAATGACAGCTGACATCACTTACAAAAATTACAAAAAAAAAAGATATTTTGAATAGAAAGCTATTAAACAATAAAATTTGGACATTATGACCAAGAATTCTATTTATACGATGATTTATCAATATAATGCATACTTTTTTAATAATATTCCTAGTAAAAACGTATTATGTTATTGGAAAATAACTAAATTACACTATACTATATTAATGCTATTTTCAGCTATAAATACCTTGCAAATTATGCATTAATAAAAAGAAAAACCCTTATTCTAACTAGTTATATAATATTGATTTTTCGTTTTAAACCTAATTAAAAATTTCTCAAAAGCCACAAAAGGATGCAAGTAGAAACAAAAAATAATAATAATTTGCATGTTTCGTGTAAATATTTATTCAAAAATAAATAGCAAAACATGAAAAAGGTAGTGCAAGAATAAACTCATTGACTGACACCACCACAGCAACTGAACGAAAAAAATGTAAAATAAAATCTGACAAATAAAAGAAAATTGAAGAAAAAAAAATAATGGAAAATGAAACAAGAACGAAAATAACAACAATAATTCAACATAAACCACATGCATGAGTAAGTTACATATACAAAGAAACTTATGCATATCTATATATATATATATATATATATATATATATATATATATATCTATATATATATATATATATATATATATATATATATATATATATATATATATATATACATATATGTGTGTGTGTGTGTAGTTTAGCTTATACTTGCGAACATGTTACTCTATTCTCATACATAAACCACGAGCTGATTTACAGATACATACTAAAAGGAAAGAAGACAAAATAGAAATAAAAAATACTCTATTAAATAAAATTTTATAGGGATTGCAAAAAAAAATAGAAAAAATCTTATTGATTTAGGATGAAAGCAATAAGAAAAAACAAGAGGAAAAAGAATTTTTGTGAATAAAAAATCAGAGCAATTAAGCCAAACACACAATCAGTGCTACAAAATGTAAAAGAAAACATGTATGTCATGAAATTTTTTCGTTTAGTTTAATTTTACGGCAAACATTGGTTTCGACGGCACAAATTTAAGACTTTTTCAGCACGTCACATATATCGTTCGGAAGGGTTTGAATACCATATTTCATAATAAATTCAGAAAATTTCATACCGAAGAAATATGTCGAAAATTAAGACACTTTTAAGCGAAACTAATATGTTCTATAATTATTTCAAAGCAGCAGAAGAAATAAATTTAATTATCTATCATAACACTCTTATTTAATCTGATTTGAGAAAAGAATCGTCACTAAACGAATTTATTAAAGCTAAAATTAAGTTTACTTGTATTTGTGAAAAGTTTCTTTTTCTTTGCAGGAATTTTTTAGTGAAGATACCACAGTATTGTGTATTAAAAACAGTGATTATTAGTTATTGCAAGCATTAGCTCATAGTGCAAACCTGGCAATAATATTGGAATAATGTAGTTTTCTTTAACTTTAAAGGCTTATGCTAAAATATTTTATATAATTATTTGTATTTACGCTTTCGACAAAAATACAGACCCAGAGAAAATTTTCTTTACAGTTGCCAGTTCTTTCTTGTGGCAGGGTTGCTAATATTTCTTTTCATAGTTATATCCCCTAAAATACTCAGCAGCTACTGTATTGTACATACAAATATCTGGCTGAAATTAATACTAAATATTTTGTTTTTAAATCCATTCATTTATATCTGTGCTAACTCTTTATCGTTTTATTTTAATAATTTTTTTTGTTAAAAAATATTCCATATTCATATATATTTTATGTGATTTCCATACAATTTAAATCTTTCTTCTAGAGAAAAATCTATTCATGCAAGCATTGCCTGTGTGTTAAAGCAGTAGAGTTAGAGTTGAAGTAGAGTAGAGGTAACTTGATGTTCAAAAAAGTTTTTCAAAATTGATGTTTTTTGAATCAAACCCTTTTTTGGAAAAACTGTTTATTCGTTTAAAAAAAAAAAGAGAAATAAGCTTTGGTTATAAGCTTTTCAATATTTGTAGTAATAAGCCTTTAGAGAATAAAAATATTGTCAACACTCAAAATTTTAATTCTATCCTTAAATTAATCTAAATCTGTTGAGCGCAAAGACTACAATCATGATTGAAATTTCTAGATAAAGTAATTAATTATATCGGGTGTTTTTATACAGGTACAGAACTTTAAGTTGGCAATACTTTTTTTAACTAGTGGCTATTTTGTCAGTTGTCAAGTGATTTATGTTTAATTTGGTTTGGCATATCAACTAAATCGCCTTACGGCTGCTGAACAACGCTTCCAAATTTTGTAAACTGATCTCACAAAAAGATTGCCGTTGATCCCAGTTTTCATAAGCGAATTTCATTTTCCGATGAAGCTTACTGTTATTTGAATGGATAAGGCAACAAACACAACTGTCATATTTGGAGTGATGATATCCTTAAATGATATTGAAACACCGTTACATACAGCAAAACCGACTATTTGGTGTACTTTATAGGCTGATAGAGTTATTGGTTCCTCATTCCTTAAAAAGGATGCTGATAAGAACTTTAGTCAATAGTGGCCGCTATGGAGCCATGTTTTCTGCCGATTTCGTTCATCAATTAAACAATCAAGATATTCGTTAGCTGTGTTTTCCTTAAGGCAACGCAACGTGCCACTATTGATGGACACTATTAACCAAATAGAAGACAACATTCGCAGCGTAAATACCAATGTACGTCCACGAATGTTAGAAAAAGTTGGACTACGTCCGCGCCAGCCATGGTGCTCATATGATGAAGTGTATTTCATTTATAATGCCAGAAGATTATTTTTCGAGTGAAGTAACTTTCATCTTTGTTTAATTCCTTTACAAAGTTTCTACCTTTATAAAAAACCCCCTTTGCAACAAAGTTGCATAAAAATAAAATTCCCAAATGATTTGAATTGTACACAGAAATGTTGTTAACATAAAATCCTCACCTGGGAGTGCAATGTCTATAATCTAACAACATTATTTTTTGATGCCATCAGCTGTTTAATGTTTTCGTTATATATCATCTTACAATTTTCATTGAAATTATGTGAAAAATAAACTGCGCAATTAGCAACACTTTTTCAGTTTAACTATATTGAGTTTAAAAACAAATGTCTAATATTAATTTTTAATAAATTCGACGTAAAGCTTGAAATTTTATTTTTCAAATTATTATTAATAATAAATAGAAATTTGAAAAAAAAAAGAAAGAATCAAGTACTAAAACATTTTTAAAAGCAAATAATTTACCTTTTTTGAATATATTTTCTATTTTAAATTAACGAAAATAAAGAGTCAAATGCATTAAAATTTTTTGTTTAAAATTTACTTAATTTTGTTAAAGTAAAACACTGTGCAGTATAAAATGATAAAACCACTAACATGTAACTAAGTGAAGTCAATATACATTTGCATGTGAGTATGTGTTTGTTAAGCAATAGCGGTAGTGCAAACGCCAATTATTGGCCACTCCAGTGTAACAACGGATGTGGTGCCTGGTAAACGAAACATGGTGTGCTGTGTTATTGTTTTTTTTTACAATTTCTTTTATTTTTCTTTTATTTACACCGCAACCCAAAACTCTTGAGATATGTTACATGATTTTTTTCGCTTTATTTTTAATTTCAGATTTGACTATAATAAAAATTAAGAAAACGAAAGCGCAGTAAAAAAAATAAAAACTGCTGCTAAAAAATTTAAGCCAATTGTGGTTTTTACACATCGTTTGTTTAAAATGATGATATGCATAGAGTGGAAATAGCTAAATTTGAATATTTTTTTTAAAGGAGGAGCCATAAAATAAATAAATTTTGTAAATGAATATTGATTTTATAGTAATTGCATAAATCGTTCCTTTGTCTTTGCTTTCATTACAAGGATAAAGAACCATTACGTTAGTCTGCATTTGCGAAAATATTTAAAAGAAAAATTGCACATAAATTTATTTAGTTGAGTTCCGGCTTTTCAAATATTTTTTCATTATTAATTTTTTTTGTATTTTTTAAATTGGGAGTGTGTTATTCTGAAGCGTGAATTTTAATTTCTAGTTGTATTTATGTTATTAAAAAAAGAAAATAATAAAAGTCTTAATCGAAAGTATATTTGTAAAATTCGATTAACTATTTAACTTTTAAAGATATAAAAAGACACTAAGGACAATAGTACCAAATTAAGTTGCGTTCCTTTTGTTTGTTTAAATTTTGTGTCTTTGTCAATAAAGAAATCTACAAAATAAAAGCTTTCTTTTGTTATTATTTGATCACTTTTCAAGTTTGGTATCTACAAAAAGTGATACAATCTGAGCTTAAACAATACTAGCCTATACATAAAGGGGTTCTCAACGAGAAGTTTAATTCCTGAAATCAAACAAAAAATTTAGATTAAGATGATTCAAATTGTTATTGTATTACGGAGAGGAAACTTCGGCAATTAAGAATGAAAAAATGATATCCGGCAAATGCCCAACACGACCACGCTGCCAAATGTCGATTCTTTCATTTTTTGTGGTAAAGTGGCGATCCGATTTCGTTAATCATAAATCGATTCGTCTTTAACATAGCCCCACAACAAATAGTCCAGTGGTATTAAATCACACGATCTGGCTGGCCACTTAACTGCTGATTGTCGTGTAATTATGCGATTGGGTAACTTGGTTTGAAATAAATTGATCGCTTCACTGGCTGCGTTACATGTGGCACCGTCCTGCGATCAATAATAGGCCAAAAATTTGTTGTTCGGATCTCGCGATAGTGTGATCCATTTATCGTTACCGCATTTGCATTCTAATCTTACCCTGACAAGTGAAAAGGGGCTTCGCCTGAAAAAATGTTTTTTTCAAAAAATCGGTTGTCCCTGAATGAATTGAATGATCTACGCCCGATGTGAATGGTCGGTCGGCTTCAATTCCAGCACCAATTGAACCATGTAAGACTTTTAAGTCAAATCCTTACGCAAAATTCGCCATGTGTTGGTTTTGGATAACCCCAATTGTTTATAACGTGGAGGAAATGACACATTTTTTATCTGCTTCAACACTGTCGCTCACAGCTGCGACGTTTTCAGTTGAACCTCCCCGTCGAACACGCGTTGATATTCGCACATTTTGTATGGAGCCTGTCGACTCAAATTTAACGACCAATGTCTTAATAGCGATCTCAGAAGGACGATTATGTTGTCCAAAAATATCACAAATCTTACGTAAAGTAAATTCAACAAAACCACCATTTTCATAGTGCATTTTAATTATTTTAATGCGATTTTCGTGCGAAATTTAATTCATTGCTACAATTGCCAATGCATCTACTGCGAATATGTCAAAAAATCAATTGTGTTGCCACAATTGAAAAACAAACTTCTTGTTGAAAAACCCGATATTATAATAATGTCTCCTGAGACACTGTAAAAAATTCTACTGACTTGCTTTACGGGTTTATTTTATCAGACAAGATAAAATAATTTTTTCGGACTTCTGAATCAATTTCCAAAGTAAAATGTTCTTGTGTCATACAATAGACACGAATCATTTTGTCTGATAACTTTTTATCGGAAGAAAATTCAATAATGAACTGTCACTTTTTTATAATTTACATGATTAAATTCTCCTTTTCAGAGTGTTAATCTAAAAATATTTTAGGAAAAGAAGTTTGATTACAAGTCAACTTTATTTTTCAGAGGTACATGAATTATTTTACAATTCGGCCAATAAATTTTTGCTCATTCATACAAAAATAATTATACAAGTTTTAGATATAGATTGTTCCCTATCACAGACATTCGATTGTCAAAGATAATGTTTGGAATAAGTGTCTATAACTGAAAGTTAAAGACCACTATTAGTGTAATTAATACATAACTAAATCTATAGACTGTGCTTCCCTTAAAATTGTTTTTTCAAGGTCATCGTTATTTGGTTTGATTAGACTCTGTTTTATTTTAGAAAATAAAATCTAAGATTCTCCTGTTTGGAATAAAAGTTTAAAATTCAAAATATCTGCCTCTAAGGTTAAGTTATGGAAATTTGTCTAGGGGTATGTAGTCATCTCGCTCATAATTCAGAATTATTATTATTATTTCTTTTCTGTGCTTTTAAGCATTATTATTATTATTATTATTACTAATAAAGAATTATATAATTCAATCAGTTTTTTAGGGTGTTTATTCTTTAAACCAAAGGAGAAGCTCACCAAAAATGGTTGCCTATCACTTAGGAATGCATTTTAAAGTCATACACGCACTCAAAAAAATCTTAAAAACAAAAACAGTTAAGAAAAAAAGTATGAAAAATTAACGAAAAATAACCAAGAACAGCAACAACAAACAAGCAAAAGTTTTCATACTATTTTTTCATTATTTTGTCATTTTATCGCATTGATGTCACCAATCGTGGAAGCGGCTACATTGCATTCGAATGAGATTTTTTATTTGTTGGTAATCGCGACTAGAAGCATGTCTGCATGCATTAAGCGGAAGCGTTTAAATTGTACACACGCACACAATGAGAACAAATCCAAAAAACCAAATGTTTAAAGTTTATGAAAATGGCTGTCATCTTTTATTCGATTTTTTGCTGTTTTATGTTTCTTTTTTTTTTTTGTCACTAGCAATGATGATGATAATCATTGGTAATTCTGTTATTTTTTGTTTTTTTTTTTTTTTGTTGTATTCTTTTACTTGTGTTCAAAGTTGAAGTTACGTGCTCAACTACTGAATAGAAGTTTGTGAAACAAAAAACTTTTGAATAGATTAAGAGCAAAGTTTCGATGTTTGCTCCTTTCCCCCCCGACTTTTTATTTTAACTCGACGATTGTACCGGTACAGCATTTGAAGTATTATTACCTTTTGCATTTAAATCAATATAAATAAAAATGCGAAGAGCTAAACTATAATATTCAAAATCAATGGGCCAATGGATTTTATTGTCTTCAATAAAATACGAATTACATAAGAGTGATGTGACTATGTTAAGAAATTTTATACTTTTCATGTTATGGAATATGCTTAAAATAAGATATAAGATTAGTGAACCCTAATTTAAATTATTTAAAGTAAAAAACAATATTGAAAGTCTTTATATTTATAGAAATTTTAAGGTTTTCAAGCATGTTGCAAGCAATGGTTAATCAAATTATTGAGGGAAAAATAAATGATATTTTTGGAGCCCTGTAGAATTTGTGAAACTTACGATTTTTGATAAATGTACTCCAACAAATTAATTTGTTCAGTTTAGAAAAATTGTGTCCCATTTATATCTGAATGGGTTTGTTTATAACTAAATTCCGACATGTGGAATGAAAATAGTCCACCAAAAACCTTATAAAATCTAATAATATCAAGAAAAAGCCATCATTTTGTACCCTCAGTTGAACTTATATCTTAAAATATTCGGCCGGAGCTAGCGTAACTTTCGATGTAGATTATTAGTATATAGTTTTCGTTTAGAAATATTAATGATATTGATACTGATCTATTAGGCTAATGTGCCATATGGTGACCGAAACCATCTCATAATGAACGCAAAAGTTGGCAATAAGTTGATTTAGAGAAATTAATATATTAATAGGCCTTAAAAACATGTGATATAACACCTGAATTATCTGAATTATTTACTGTAAGGCCACATGAACTTACTGGTTTACCAGCTATAATTGGCCAATTATAGTTCTACACTGTTTGTGCTATTCTTGCCGTACGATTAGCGCACTTAGCAAATCCGATTTAAAAACTAGACCTCCAAAATGTTCTTGATCAAAAACAGTTGCTATTGATATATGCCCGAAATCTTTTTTCAAATGCTATAGCTATGCATTCACATTTTAAGTGAAAAAAAAATTTAGATTAAAATTTGATTTGATTTTTTGTTATTTGTTTTGCAATTTGAAATTTGGTTGGGCCTTTAGCAACGGACAGAATAATTATTCTTGACAAGTTAATCCGACCTGAATACGTTTGTTATTTACAGCAAAATAGTCCAAATATTATATTTATTCACTTATAAAGAATTAAGTTATAAAGTTAAAAAAAAATAAATCAGAAAATTTTTCTATTGACTTTGTTTTAACGAAAGATTAAAGAAGATGTTTTATTTTATTATAATAAAAGCTTTTTTAAAAAGTTAATAAATTTATTGTTCATAAAACAGTTAAAACAAATTAAATTACTTTTAAATCTTTTATTACAGACCATTAAGTAGTGTGTGATAAATTTAGAATAAAGAAACATCGCCCACGTATGCATAAATAAATGCCACTGAACTTTTATTATCTGCTCTATTTTTATTGAAAATTTTTTTAAAAGAAAACTTTTATTTTATTTTGAAACCCATAAACACCCACGTTTTGGAATAAAGTCTGTTTTTTATTTTTTTTTTTATTTCTTTTCAATAACTCAAGTATACTTATGGACCTTCAATTGCTGTTACTTGATTGTATGTATTAGATATTTATATCAGCTTATTCGTATTCTTACTTAATTTTCCATTTAAAATTCAAGTTAAGTATTTAAAATTAATGGATTACCTGAATTATTTTAAGATATTAAGTACATACATTAAATACTTATATCTAAAAAAAATACATCAAAATAAATTTGCAAATAAATCAATAGCCAAGCGAAGAGGCACTATGCTGTGTGTAGATTACAAGGTGCAAAGGCAAATAAATTTATGTTATATATTTGCTAATTCAGAACCCTGTCAATTGCGAAACGATCCATATTAATGCCATTTAGCTTAGTAAATGACCTTGTTAAATCGTAAAAATAAGGACTGTCCCGTTACAAAACTTATCCTTGGAACGGCAGAAGAAATGTAATTCAAATGCTCAAAAACTCTATAGTTCCAGCTGAAATCTAAAACTTATAGGGTTCTTAATGGGAAGCATTATTTAATATATATAACCTTATCTCTTAAACAGTTATAGAAATTAAAGTATACTATAATTTGACATTGGTCGTTTTTAAACCGCTACAGGTAGACATTTAAGATGTAAAAAAGCTGAACAAACTCGGATCACTCAAATACTAAGATCATTATTATCACAATAAATTCCATGGAGCCACTAAAATCATGCTTTGTTGTAACCAAACCACCTGGAAAAATTCAAATCTACGATGAAGACTTTATTATTTATCTGAATATGAAATATAAAAAATTTACAATTAAATAAAATAAATGCGCTATGGCTCAGAACTATGTTTTTTCATTAGTTGAAATTTGAAAATTTTATTGGCAATGATATATAAATATTAACTAAGTAGCCAAAATATTAGAGTAAAAGAGATAGTAAAAGTAGTAAATAACCAAGGACCCGATATTCCAAGAACAACTAAACTAATGGGCGTATTATTATGAATTCAAACGGCTACATTAAGGAAATGGTTTTAAGGGAACTGAAGTAGGCCTAATACAAAAGTGAACTATTTACAATTTGCTCTAATATGGTCTGTAGATCACGGGGGGAAAAGGATAAAAAACTAAAACAATATCTATGTCTAAGTAACTGAATTTTGTCATATTATAGATGACAGCCTTAAGCTTTTTACAAAACCAAGGAAATTGTATACTCTCCTGCGGAACAACAGACAGACCGCGGCGTGCCGTTATGCCCAAACTTGTATATCCAAATTTGAATGAAAATTACAGCTTATCTCTTAACCTTTCCTTAACTAAGGTAACTAAATCTATTTTTTTGCTTTTACTTTCTCTTGTATATTTTTCTGAAGATACCAAAATTAATCTTTAATGTTTTTTCCAAATGTGTGCAATTTTCTAATAAAGATATTGAATTGTAAATAAACACTATCGAATTCAAAAGACATACAATATTCACTTACAAATTTTATTACTCCCGTGAATAATCTTTAAATAACCTTTGAAATTCAGAAGATATTGCAGTGTTTTTTTTAGGTATTTATCTGCATTAGGTTGTGAAAAAAAAGAAAAATCAAACAAAATACATGAGCAGAAAAAGAAATACAAGTGAAAATCAACCAACAGCATATCACTTCAGCAAATACTATATTCACATCAGCATTTGTACTGATGCATGATGAATTGTTGATTTATATGCAGCACTCACATATCTCACTGCATCAGGCGCGTACAAAAGCTGGATGAAAAAAATATCAATTTCATATACGCGTTAAGGGATAAAAATAAAATATTGTTATCAAAAAAAAAAACTAACTTAATTCACTGTGGATAATGGCAAAATACTATGAGTAGTAAAAAATATCAGCTGAAAGTTTTTCTGATTTATTTTGATTTTTTCTTTTGCGTTATAAGTTTTAACTGTATTAAGTTTAACTTGATTAACTTTAAAACCTAATAATATTAAAATTTTTAAGGTAAAGTTCATTAATGAATTCGATTACGAAAGAAAGCTCATTAGAAAATTAATCCAACATGAAGAAAATTTGCTGGAAATTATAAGAAATAAAAAAAAAAGATTTTTAAGTGTTATGCACATAAATTTGACAACCACGAATATTATTTTGACTAATAGTTGTTCTCAAAAAAAAACTATCATCAGGTTTTGTCGACTATAATATTTAAACATCTATGAAAGGCTCAAAATAAGAGTGTTATGATTTCGAAAATATAAAGCTTTTTCTACAAGAAGTTTATTTTCTAAAAAGAAAAAATAAAACCAAAATTAGTTTAAGATGATTAAAATTTTTATTTTATTAATTTAGAATTAAAAGCCTTTAGATACTTAACATGCCACTGTATAAGGGACTATGTGGTGTGGAGGCATGATTTGCCGGCTGTTTTTTGAAGATGATGCCTATTATTGATGACGTGCATATCACTGAAATGTGGCTTCTACAGGACGGTGACGATCGCAAAATTTCACGATAATCAGCAGTTAAGTGGCCAACCAGATCGTCTGATTTAACATCCCTGGATTTTGTTTTCTGGGGCTATGTTAAGGACAGAGCCTAGACGGAGCCAATGGAATAGATTTCAACCTTAAAACTCAAAATCCGTGTTGTGATTAACGAAATAGGACGGCCATTTTGCCAAAAAGTTTTTAAAAACTATGATGAAAGAATCGACATCTGTCAGCGTGGTAATGGTGGACATTTGTCCGATATTATTATTCTTTCACAATTGCCGAACTTTTCTCTTCGTAATGAAATAAAAATTTGAATCATCTTCATTAAATTTTTTCGCTTTATTTTAAAAAATAAACTTCTTGTAGAAAAAACTTCATATTTTTGAAATCATAACGTTATCACAGTTTTCTTACCTTATCATAGCATGTTTTTGATAAAAACTATTAGTCAAACTAATATTCGTGTTGGGCCAATTTATTTGTAATAATTACTTACAAATCTTTTATGAAAATTTAAGGAATTTGCGTCAGAATTTCAAAAAGATAGAAAAAAAATTAGTTGACAAGAAATTTAATAACGGGAGCTATTATGTCTAGGAAAATACTTCCGGTCATTGCACTTGAACTCGTAAAATAAATGCTACCTTAAATGTGCGATTTGTAGTCTGGGCTTGCTGTGCAGCCCATATCAGAATATTTATCCGATTCCTTTTTAAAATATAGTGACGAAGATGTTTTAATAAGTTTAAAAAGAAAATAATTATCAGTGAAAAAGAAAACGAAATAACCCATTTTACAAATTGCTTAGTTTTATAAGAAATCTTATATACGCAAGGCGACAACAACACGCTTATAAAAAATTCTACCAAATAAGATAAACAACAATAAACAACACAGCCAAGCAAGCGCCTTAAATGAGTGATAATAACAACAACTATATGGGGTGTTGTTAAAGTAGAATATATGCAAGAACCGCTTAAGCCGATTATAAATATAAGCACCATTTGCTGTGCGATTTCAAGCTGTCATCTGTGAGTATAGACCTACCAGCCCCTGTAGACCAGTAGGTAGTGTACTAGCTTGTCAGTATGGGGGTTGTGGGTTCGATTCCCAACGAAGACCTTGGTTTTTTTTTCACTACAAAAATAAAAACTGACTGTCGTTGGGGCCGCTCAGCGATGAAGGCATAGTCACTGGTCGCTGTGCTGTCTAAACTTTCAGAGAATGTCAATTTCCGACTATCTTTCTACTTTCACCACCTGTTTCATCTCTTCTCTATCCCTTTCTTAAAGAATGTAGCACGGTACTTGACTAAATAGGCATTGTTGCCTGAAGTGCTGCTTCTCTTTAAAAAAAAAACAAAGTTGCCATCTTGCTTATTTTGTGTGTATTGAAAATAAATAAATCGTTCAACTTAATTTAAAACTTTAAAGTACTGTAAATAAAGTAACGTTTTTTAAAAAGAATAAACGTAACAATATGAAGTTTTTGTTCACAGAAGCTTAAAATCTTGAAAAAGCAAAAAATTAATTCAAGCACTTAGCTACATCACACGTATAATTATATTAAGAAATAAACCGAATTAATATTAAACATTTTCGAAATATTAGTTTAACTTTTAATTTCTAAATTTAATAAATCCAAATGAAATTTGTGGCTGTTTTTTATTGTAGTTAACGTCGTTAAAAAATGTTTGTGAATATTCTGCATTTTGGTGAAAATATTAATACAACATCTGCTAGATTAAAAGACAACTCATCAGCGTTCTTTGCACCTATCTAGTGTATATAATACACCATGTGAACCTCTCATATTTAATCAGTAAATTTTTGTTTATTTAATAATAGAGAACAGAACTTAATTTATGAAACTGGTAACTACTAGATTAACAATTATATAAAAATTATGTGTGTTCATTTAAAACTATATTTACAACAATTAATATAAACAGAAAGAAAAATAAAACAAAGGTTACTAGAGAAAACACAGTACCATATAGATGTACAGAAAATATAATAACATTATATTTTGCATTAGTTTATGTGCCAAATGGCAAGAAAAATATTTTATTTTAACTCGGTTTAGAATTTTAAAAGCATTAAGAAAATTTAATTAAAATAGGACATTTTAATAAATATATTTTTTACCTCCCTTGCTATACAAAACGAGTTTTTGCTTGATTTATATTAAACAAAATCCACACACTGCTGTCTAAAGGAAAATTTAATTTATAAAAGTATCACTTGTTTTACTCAAAATAAATTTTCAAAATTATTAAGGGGAAATAAAAAGAGTGCTTCCTAATACAATACCAAAAGAGATAACAGAATTTGTCTTCAGATTTATGAATCTAATATAAATTGCTATTGGACGTTTTTGTATGATTGTGTAGGTATGCTTGTGTATGTATGTATATCTGTGCCTATGAATATTTGAATAAATGGATGTACATTTCTTTTCCAATGAAAATTTTTATAGACTAGGAGTATATTAATATTATGAACGCATTCTAGTGCCATTATTTATTTGCTTTCGAAATCTATGGCATTAGTAACATCGAAGAGAGTCCGTCCGTTTCCTTCGAGACAAGCAGGAGCTTGAAGAATTGTTATTCCATTTTGAAATTATTTATAAGAATGTATAAAATTGCTTTTTTTTGTGCGATTTCAAACAAAATTGATTGTGTTTATTCCTTTAATAATTTATTTATGTTTTATATTGTTTAAATTTTTTTTTTATTTTTAAACTGCATAGATATAAAAAATTTTTTTTTCAATTTGTTTATTTTTAAAACAAAATGTAACAGATGTTTTCAATGGTTTCATTCATTTTGAAATTATATTCTTATCTCTTTAGTTTTGAATGCAAAATATCTATTTATTGTATATATTTGAGTTAGATACTACAAGTTTCTGTGGTTTCTCGTTTGCATTCCTTGCTGCGTCCTTAAATATAATAAAATTATACGCATTTATTTTTATTAAAATAAATATAGGTAAGGGCATAAAATTTGTTACAAACTATAAACAGTTCAAAGTAAAACTATTAAAATAACTTTATCCCAGTATTCTGAATCTTGAACACCACACTAAATAAGCAAAAAAAAAATAATGTTTTCAGTTTTAGTTAATATTTTTTCCATTTCTATATATATATATATATATATATATATATATATATATATATATATATATATATATATATATATATATGTAGTATATAGTATACTACTATATACTATATATATATAAACATATACATATAAATATCATATATTTTTTCTAATTAATTTTTACGATTCATTGTGATTATAATCCGTTCGAATTCATTCAAAGATATGCTGTTTAATAGGAAAAACAATAAAATTTTTGCAGAACTCGGAAATATCTTCCCTACTTTTTAGTAATAAAGCGTTCATTAAGTTCTTCATATTTTCCAGACCAATTTGTAAATTATAACGTCGTTGCTAGTTTTTAAATGTATGTTCAGTGAACAAATTTGTATGCGAATGTCGATGCGAACAAGTTTTGACTGTAACAGAAAATTAATCTTAAAATAATTTTTGATTTTATGACATTACAATATTTCGTCTTAGTGTTATTTTATGGAATTTAATTTTATCATTGTACAAAATACTATTCCACAGTAGATCTTATAATGGTTGTCTGAGGAAACTGACTAAATTTATGATGTAATTAAGCACTGGTTGTTCAATTAATTAATTGAAATCTCTATGACTGAATATTAGAATAAATGAATAATTTGAATTCGGCTTAAGTTCACATTTATATAATTTAAAAATTTTGGAACTTTTATCAGGAACAATTATTTAAAGGTTTTTATGGTCATAATAAAAGAAAACAGGCAAAATTAGAATTCATTATCAACATTCTTCATATCTATCATATGTTGTGTATATTGTAGACATAATCTATACTAGTTTGATTTTTAAAGGAGAATAGCGTATATGGATAATTAATGTAAAAATTAAAAATGTAACCCTTGTGATGGTAGTCAACATATTGTACAATAAAATGTTATAGCATGAAAAAAATCCAGAAAAATATCTACAAAAATTATGAAAATAAATAAATAAAAAAAATAAATAAATAAAAAAATAAATAAAGTAGCAAGAAAAAATTGCCGCTTCTAAGATAAATGAAAGCTGGCGACAGCTTCCAAATACAGTTATCGTTTCACAATCAACAGCATATTGTTGGTTATTAAAGGGTGAGTCCGTAGAAAATCAACGTGTGCAGAGATTTCAAAAAATTCCTTAAATTTGTATAGATTATTTTGCTGAAATGATTAAAAAATTAGCAGAACTTAGTTCAACATTTCAAGAAAAACTTCATTTTGTTATTTAAATATGAAAACACTGTAGTAGTATATTTGCAGCCCCACTGTATTTTTTTCATATTGTACCACTTTACCTATTTAATTTGTGTACTGTTAATTGTATTTTCTACTTTTCCTAAATGTTTTATATATTCCAGGATAACTGTTCTTACTTGTACTTGTACATAAGCTTTATAGATTATACATCGTATATCTGTCTCTATTCTTCTTCTATAATTCAAATGTAGATAATAAGCAAGATGAATAATCTTAATTGGTATGTATAAATTGCAAATAGAAGCAAGAGATCATCAATAAACTTATAATCAAGAAGTAAAGACGTGTCGTGTTTCAGTTTATTAGCCTAAAACACTTAGATTCTTTATTCTTTATACTTTGAAATATTTAAAGCATAAAGGAGTTCATTTCAGTTTCAAACCTAATTTGCTTTTGGATAAATACAAGGAAGATCGTTAAAGGGAATGACATGCACTACTATAGCTGCTAGTTTAAAAAGAGCTAATGTTTTATAAGCACCTTAGAATTTATTTATTCCGCGATAAGAAGAAGTGCCTTAAATAAAGGCCATGCAAGAGAGTAGATGAAAACTAGATTAACTAGTTTTTTCTATAATTCACAAAGGCTCAAAAAACAGCTCCCAAAAAAGTTGCCAAGGATTTTTAACAGCAGAAATGATTCAACCATAAGAAAACAAATAGTAACAACCTTAGATAGCCTTAGAGAAGAAGGTATGCAGACAATAAAACCAATAGCGTATGTCAATTACATCCTAAGAATACAAAATGAATTTTTCGTAGTTATTTGTTCAGAAATTTGTTGGAATAATATTTTTTATTGAGTTTTTAGTAGTTAATTATTAAGCTCTAGGTCATTATTTAATAAAAATTTTTTAAAAAACTGTATTTTTTATTATTTTTCAATATTTCGCCAAGCCATTGGTTGGGATCATCAGGATAAACAAAAAGAAGAATATATTAATAATTTAAAAAATAATTTAAAAAAATTTTGATTATTTATTTATACATTCATTTTTTTTGTTTATCCTGATAATGCCAACCAATGGTTTGGCGAAATATTGAAAAATAATAAAAAATTAAAGTTTTTTAAATAAATTTTTATTAACAAATGGCCTAGTGCTTAATAATTACTACTAAAAAATATTAAAAAGGTCAAATAACTATAATTATTATATATTTTTTGTTAATAAAATTTCATATTAAAATATTTCTATTCTCATATAGAAATTATATAAAATTTTGCTATTCTCATTTTGAAGTTTACTATTCTTATTTTTTTTTTTAATTAAAATGGGATATCTAAAACAAATACGAATACGAATAATATTCATAATCAAAAAACTTTTAAGTTAATTAGGCAAAATTCTCATACAAGCCAAAGTTTTTCTTGTTACCCTTTTTATTAATTGTCACATAAATTTGTTTGTGGTTTTTGCTAACTGTCGACTTAGAAATAAATGCAACTTTACACTTTTGTTTTTTCGTAACTTGTTCTTCACATTGAAGCAATCTTTGTATACAGCTAAAAATTTCCGAAATTCATTGAACATATATATATATATATTGCAAATAAAATGTTTAAACCTCTCTTATACTGCTTTACGAAAAAATAAAAATGCCTCAAGAAATTTTTCATGCAATTTAAATGACAACAACGATAAACTTGAACATTTCATGATCTCATGTTCATACGAGTGTGATAAGAAAGTACGTTTGCAGAAAATTTAGCAACAAAATAGCAAAACAAACAAAAATTTAACATACTACCTAAGCTATTTTCATAGTTATACTACATAGAAAGAAAATAATAAAAGCTTTTTATTCCAGCCATAAAGTAAATAAAATATATATATATATTTCTTTTACGTTTAATAGGTTTTCCCGCAATACAACTGATATTTGATAGAGTTTTTTGTAAATTTCTTTTAGATTTCATCTTCCTAAAATGCTGACAATTGACATTTTTGTAAAATTTATTAAGATTTTCTTTAATAGCCAAATGCTGCTAACGAATAGTATGTGAAAATTTTAATATAAATTTTTAACATGTTTTATTATTTTACGTTCTATTTATTTTTTACTGCAATTTCTTGAAAATTTTAGTACCTCGAAGAAATTTATGTATTTTTTGCATTCTTATTTTTATTTTTATTTTTTCTTTGTTAGTTTCTTTTGGAAATCGTACACCAAAATTTTATTTATTGTTTGAACTTAAACGAAAGTGCCCAAATAAATTTTATTCTCATTTTCATACAAATGTAAAAAATGCACATAAAACTTACAAAAGCAACGAAAAGTTTGTTGCACACACAACAAATAAAAACATTTGTACTTAAGCGGGTTGCGGGATAAAAATGAGTAAGAACGTAAGTTTAACTTTTTTAGAGGTGCTAAATGGCATCATTAAACTCACAACCCGTTTTCTTTATGATTTTAGAAACCCAAAATGCCAAAACTTTATATTGAATTGTTTAACACGAGACTTCAAAGTTGTGAAAAAATATTTTTTTTTATTTTCTGTTTATTTGAAGCATGCTACTTCCACGACGTCAACCATAGTAACAATAACATCAAGAATGAAAATAATAACAAAAGTACTTTACAAAAGCAAACAAAGTGCTAAGAAAAAAAGGAAAACGTACAACTTTCTGCTATTATTGTTTTGTTGTTATTGTTGTTATTATTGTTATTGTTACTGCTTTTGTTTTCAGTTACAAGTTAAAACTAACATCTCGTGTTTTTGGAAAGTTTATCGAACTAAGGTTTAGCTAAAAATAAAAATAACGCTACGGAAAAATCTGGATGTTTTTTCTTCTGAAATCAAACTTTAATGATTCAATTGAAAATGTTTTTTAAAGTGAGTTTTTCAAGACGATCTTAGAACACAAAGTGAAATATAAAAGCTTTAAATCCTCTTTACCAAATAATTTCTCAATTAAATATCTTACATCAGATATCGGTTTAGAAAAATTTACATAAGAGACCAGCTACGAAATTACCAGCAAAAAACATAAAAGGAATATTTTTTTTTTTCACTGTGTCGTCCATAATTCTATGTGCGTTTGTTTTGTTTTTAATTTTTGGATTCGTCCTTTTAATAACCATAATATGCATAATTTATCCAGTTGTATTATTTTGTCAATTAACAGAAATTTATATTTTTGTACTCTATAGGAGTTTCTCTAAAATCGAAGGCTTTAATCATTAACCGTGTAAACAATTTTTTGTCTAGTTGTAGCGAATTTTTTAATTGTAGGGGTCTGTAAGGCTGCCTAATTACACTTTGGCGGGAAAAAGCAATTGTTTGTGATTAAATCAAGTACTCATGTGACTGAAAAAAAACTGGTAATTATAATCGTTGCGTCGCAGATAATAATAAAAGGTTTTTCAAAAAGTAGTTTTTTCTCTAAAACAAAATAATACAAGGAATTAAGATTAAGATGATTCAAATTTTTATTGCATTGCAGGTCGATTTTTCCTCAAAGTGTAATCACTTTTTGAAAAAATGGCGATCCTATTTCGTTACTCACATTAAAGAATTTGAGTTTCAAGACTGTAATTTAATTGGCATCGTATAGACTCTGTCTTTAAAAACACACAATAGAAAATAATCCAGTGATAAGTAAAAATGGGCTTTGTCTGAGAAAATGATTTTTCAGAAAAACCAGGCGATTGTACCTGAATGAATTGAGCGAATCTACGGCGATGTGAATGGTCTGCACCAGTTTGCCCTTGTAAGGCTTTAAAGTAAAATACTTACGCAAAATTTGTCATGCGGCGGTTTTAGATAGCTCCAATTGTTGTGAACATCGAGGAATTGACAAATTTTGATCTGCTTCAACACTGTGACTCCCGCCTGCGATGTTTATAGTTGAACGACCCGGTTGAACAGGCATTGGTGTTTGCACATTTTGTATCGAGCCTGTCGACTAAAAGTTTTTAATTGCGGTCGCAGAAGTACAATTATGTTGTCCGAAAATATCACGTATTTTACGAAATATAACTTTCCAATGCAACTACTGCGAATACGTTAAAAAACTAATTATTTTAATAATCATTTTATAAATTCTGTTGACGATCTTAAGGAAACAATTGAAGTGAAACATTTAATTCATTAGAAACTATGATTAGTATGCCTTGCCGTTTTAAATTGGACAAAGTAAATATAAATGATATAATTTTCTTCATTGCTAATTTAAAGGAAAACAAAAGTCCTGGTTGTGATAATATATCACCTAAGCTCATTAAGAAATGTGCATATCAAATCGCGCCAATATTAGCTGAAATCTTCAATAAAATGTTAGAAATTTCTATCTATCCTGACATACTTAAAATACAAAAAACAATTCTAATACCAAAAGACGTTAATACCATTTCAGTAGAGAAATATCGGCCAATTGCTGTAGTTTCTGATGAAATTTGATGAAATATTTGAAAAAATTATATATGATAAGCTTTTATCTTATGTGGAGGAGAACAACTTATTATATGAATTTCAGTTTAGTTTTAGAAAAGGATGTGATTCTGAGGATGCAGTGTTAAATGTAGTGAGATACATTTGTAATGGCCTAGATGCAGGCTTCAGCGGAGTAGCTGGCATCTTAATGGATTATTCGAAAGCATTTGATCTTATGGATCATAATATTTTATTAGATAAACTCCCATTGTATGGTATTAAGAATAGAGAATTGATGCTATTTAAAAGTTGTTTTTCGAACAGAAAGCGATATGTTCGAATTAATGAAAGCAGTAGTTCCTTAGGTCCCGCATACTATGGAGTGCCACAGGATAGTGGATTAGGTTCATTGTTTTTTTCAATATATCTAAACGATATTAAAAATCTTAATTTAACTGGCAAAAAGTTTATGTTTGCAGATGATGTGTCTATATTTTATCCCTAGAAGGATGTTTTATTATTGCTAACTCATACAGATTTCTGAGTTTGCTCGTTTAAATCGACTTGTACTTAACCTAACCCTTCTGGTTGTAACAATTTTGTTGTTCATATTTGATGGGAAGCCTTTAAAGGAAACAAATGCAATTTAATAACTTGTAGTCACATTGTAAAGCAATCTTGCATGGGAGTTACACATAACTGAACTTAAGAAGAAAATTGCTCAAGGAGTTGGAATATTATATAAGTTTAAAAACAAATAAGCAGCAATATTTATTTTGTGCTTGATTCCTTTTTTAAATAAATATTTCATGATATTCTCACAAAATATTTATTTAAATAAAAATAAAAAATAAAAAATGAAATGTATTGTAATGGGGGAGAGCATATCCATATTGCAATTTCACTTTCGCTCACAAAGCTCATCAGTGAATTTTACCCCAATATTGTATAGAAAAACCTAAAAGTCTTATATCCAAAGCCAAACTGATTATATGAGAATTTTACAACATAGCATAGACAGCAAGACTCAAAGACACTTTCATACAAACACTACAAAACATTTCAAAAAAAAAAAAAAAAAAAAAAAAAAAAAAAAAAAAAAAACATTGTTTATTTTCAATCATTTCTATGCTATGTTGATTTTATGGTAAAATTCTCATAAAATCAGTTTGGCTTGATATAAGACTTTTAGGTTTTTCTATACAATATTGGGGTAAAATTCACTGATGAGCTTTGTGAGCGAAAGTGAAATTGCAATATGGATATGCTCTCCCCCATTACAATACATTTCATTTTTTATTTTTTATTTTTATTTAAATAAATATTTTGTGAGAATATCATGAAATATTTATTTAAAAAAGGAATCAAGCACAAAATAAATATTGCTGCTTATAATGAATATGATTCCGAATAATTATAATTTATTTAAAAACAAATTTAATGTACGTATTAAACTGACGATTTATCAAGTATTAATACAATCACATATAGCCTAAATATGAGCGTTGTGTATGCTTACAAAAAAAATAGTAGTGTATTAAAATCTCTTCAACGTATGCAAAATAAAGCATTAAAAATAATTTATAAGTTACCAATGTTTTACCCAACGGTATCTCTGTATAGAGATATTTGTAAAACAATTTTGCCAATTTATAGACTGCATGAATATCAAGTTTTGAATTATGTATTTAAATCTTTGCAAAACGTTAGCCATCGTACTGTATCTTTTATTCAAAATCAATCATATTCCAATTTGAGAAACGCAAATAAATTAAAAATTCCAAGATGTAGGCTTGAAAGGAAATATAACATTCTACCTTTGGAAATAAAAACGGTTAATAGAATTATTTTCAATATTTAAGTCTAAATGTAAAGACTACTTGTACGGAAAATTTGAAACGCTTCTGTAATTTAAGCTCTATTAATATTATATTTATAACTTTATTTATTATAACTCTTAGTTTGAACATTGTACATTAATGAAGTTAAATAATACCAATTTGCCTCAATAATGCCTATACGGTGCTGAGGCAGTTACAGAAATGAATATATATGTAAAGTAAAAATTTTTATTAATAAATAAATAAAATAAAAAATTAAATCTTAATCTTTTAAACGGTCTTTTAAATTATAACGATTTAGTTTTTCGATATTTTTTATAAAAAATAATTTCCTGAAGAAGCTTTCGTTATAATTTAAAAGACCGTTTAAAAGATTAAGGTTAAGATTTAATAACAATATAAAAAGGTCGAATAAAACTGAAAATAAAACAAAAACTAAAATAAAGTAAATGTCAAAACTATCTTGTTGTTGGTGTTGCCACAACCGAGAAATAAATTTCTAGTTGACAAAAACCCGATATAACAGCGTTACGATTAGTGATGATAGATAGTGTGAGCCGAATATTATTGAGAAATGAAATGATGATTACAAAGGAAAAATAGCGGTGTTCAATTTCTGTTTAAACCCAAAGACGTAAATATGATCAACATGGTAGCAAGAGCTTTATCCTTTAACTGGAATGAAAGATTGAGCGGGAAAAAAATCGGTTTCATAAAAAAAAGTAAATTTTTTTTTATTATTCTTTATTTAAAATCTATCCATTTAAGGCCAATAAATAAATTAAATATAATAAAACATTCACATATCGTGTAGGAATCCCTTGATACAACACAATAAAGTAACAAGTTGAGATGTATGTATATGTTTAAAAGAAAAATATACTATTAAATAACATAAAACTGAATAACTAATTAATTTCTGAAGGGCAAGTCGAGTATATGATGCCTCTTAAGTCTTCTGATTTCTTCAGTATCGTCAAGTAGAG
The DNA here is from genome assembly GCA_030448955.1 of Trichopoda pennipes. NCBI lineage: Eukaryota > Metazoa > Arthropoda > Insecta > Diptera > Tachinidae > Trichopoda > Trichopoda pennipes. The sequence continues at coordinate 70,111 of JASKUP010000195.1, read as the reverse complement.
AAAGTAAAATCCAATTTTTCACATACGAATTTGAAATTTAATTTTCTAAAAATATAAAGCTAACACTATAATACTTATTTCGAATTACATTCCCAAGCTGTACTCTAGCACAGTCGTGATATGTAAATCACTTATCACTCTTACAATAATCCATTTTGTTGCTCCAGTCTCAAAAAAATTTGAAATGTAGCAATTAATACATATTTTACACAAAAACTTATATTTGCTCTGTCTACTTTTTACGAAAAAAAAGTTTACAACACAATACGTAAGTGTAAATATTCATATATTTTATTAATTAAATTCTTTTGTTAAATTTAATTCACTCGTATTGAAACATCGTTAAATAACTAATTTTAATAGCAATTAAATTTATAATTTTGTTAACTGGTAAATTAAAACTTTTAATAAACATTTTTCGAAATTATCATTTGTTCCGTTCAAACTTTGCATTCACATTTTTATGTTATATTATATAATTAAATTTTTATTGTTATACCGGACTTAATTAATTAAATTTTTCTGTTGAATACATCATTAAAAAGTTATTCCAAATAAAATTAAAAATTATTTTACTATAACAATTGAATAACAGGGTCAAGAACAGCTATATACATATATTTAAATTGTTGTAAACAATTTTTTCTTTTAATTAAATTAAAAATAAATGAAAAACCAATTGTATTTATAATACAAACTACCACAACAGTACAGAAATTAAGGTTTATTTAACTTTTGCATTTTCGTGATTGTCGTAATTTGTTTTATATATATAAAAAAAAAAATTATTAAATATAATTCATTTGCAATCATATTTTTAATCATATTTATAGTATTTAATATTTGCTTTCTTTTATATATTTACATATGTATGCATTATGTATGGAAGTTATAAACAATTTCAATTAATGAATGAGTAAACAAAGAGGAAAATGATTGATTGGTGTAATTAATAAAAAAAATATACAAAGTCGCTTGATTGTTGTTTTGTTTATGAAAAATTTTATACAATAAAATTATTACATAAAGTACGTATTTCTTATTGAAATTTTATTTATAAGAAACTATTGCCTATTTTTAATTTACCATTAACCATTTTATTAAAAATATATATTATGTTATTTGATATGATTACTGTGAACATATTAAAGTTAATTTTAAACAAAACTATTAAAAATTTGTTCACTATCGCTGAAGAAATACAGTTATTTTTTCTAATTTATTATAACAGGCTATCAATAGCTTAGTTAAACCAAATAAAAAAAATGTCATATTGTAACGGCAACCAGCGTTTGCTAGTTAGAAACCTAGAATTAAAAATTGTAGTCATAAAGCCAAAAACTAACTCAAGGAAAGGAAACTTAGAAAAAAACCCAACATATCGAAGAAATTAAATTCCCTATCTAATTTTTTTTTTTTTACCTTTTTTAATATTTTTTAGTAATTAATTTAAAGCACTAGGTCAATTTTAATAAAAAATTTTAAAAAAACTTTAATTTTTTATTAATTTTCCGATATTTCGCCACACCGTTGGTTGGCATCATCAGGAAAAACAAAAATTATAATTATAATATAATTTTTGTTTTTCCTGATGATGCCAACAAACGGTGTGGTGAAATATCGAAAAATTAATAAAAAATAAAAGTTTTTTTTTTAACATTTTTTATTAAAATTGACCTAGTGCTATAAATTAATTACTAAAAAATTCCCTATCTAAAATATGAACTTACTACCTTCATCAAAGAAAATTGCAGCAAAGCATGATTACCAAACTGTACCCCGAATCTCATACAAAGAAGGAAATAAGTCAAGGTAGACCAAATCTAAAAAAGCCTATGAGCTTAATATAAAATTGCAGCAATACAGCGGGAAATTTCTAAACGCAGTAGAGGAGGAGCACTAAAGGCAAGCCGAAATTTTCGTAAGATCTCACTTAAGAGAAACAATCACCGTTGCATTGGAGATTTACAAAAGCCGGTAGCTATATAAAGCAACAAGGAAATCGGTCAAAAACAAATTCAGCCCTCAAAGCCCCTAAAAAACGCGACAGGGGTACGCGAAATATGCAAATAGAAATCACAAATTGATATAAAGCTTAATGTTGTTAAAATGTAATGCAAATAAAAGTCACGACCTGTATAACTTGTAACTTATTGCCAACCCTATAAAGCTATTTCAACATGAATAGCCAGAACAATGCTTCCAAATTGTGTAGATTTTTTTTTTAAATCATGATTCTATTCGAAATACCCGATCCCGATTACATAACCGAATTTTCCTTAGCGATGAAGCATACTTTTGTTTAAACTGCCGTATTTGGAGTGAATATAATTCTCAAAGGTATGTTGAGACACCTTTACATCTAGAGATAATGACTGACTGGTGTGTTTTATGGTCGAGTGGAATCCGTACTTTCGTACTTAACAACAATCAATGGCGAGCGCTCTAGAGTCATAATTGTTAATTGTTTATCATCCGTGTAGTGCAGGGGCCATAGCTTCAACTAGACGACACAGCATGACCTAAAGCTCCTTCCACAATGGATTTATTGAAGGAAGCGTTTGATCACCGCATAGTTTCTTGTTCCGGAGCCGTGAATTGGCTTCTAAGATAGTGGGAATTAATGCCGCCACACTATTTTCTGTGAGGATATTAGTTTACACCAATAAGCCCGAATGGTGTAATCAGTTGAAGGATAACATTATTGCTGTCATTAGACTACATTCAAAACAGCCGGGGCGATCATAGGACTGACCATAAACATAAGCCGAAAGTCATTAAAATTATAGTGCCTGAAGAGTATCTTTCGAATAATGTAAATTTAATGTCTATTAAAAAATAAAATTAATTTTTGGTTACAAACTTCAATGCCTCTATAAAAAACACCTCAACTAAAGTTCAATAATTATGTAGCATCTAGAAGTGGTACACAAGAATACCTGACGACTTTTGCTGAAGAATGATAATTTTAAATGATTAATAATTTTCATCTTTTCAGCTCTAAATTTCAAAGCAATTTTTAAATATGCTTACGATTCATGCATATCCTGCATTACTAAACTGAAAAAAACAACTTTTTGTTTGTTGTTAATCTGACAAAAAACAACAACAACAACAACAAAAAATTGATATACAATTTCAATGTACAATATTTCCGAGGAAACGGAAATCCCCCGAAAGCATACAAAATGTAACAATGACAAATCTGTATATGGTCTTCCAATCGGTCTTTCATCTAAAATGTATCTCATGTCAAGTAATGTCTACTACATTGTACCTTTTTTATTGTTCTCGTTGTCATACTTGTTCGCTATGACTACGAAATGCAGTAGTTCAGTACAAAATAAAAAAAAAATGTATAGAAAATAAACTTTGTATGTTTCTTTCTTATTTCGAAAGGCCAATACTGTGAACGTGCTCAGTGGTCATTGGTGTTTGGCATTGTAAATAGATCTAACAACAAACATACAAACAAACAATTGTCTCTAAAAATTTCTTTTCTTAACAAACTTTCCAGCAAATAAAATGAATAGCAGAGCATAAAAATGCCAAAAATAAATGTAGAAAAAAGTTTGCAATAAAAAAAAAATAAAAAAACAAAAACAAACTGAACAGGAAGAGAGGCTGCACTCCAAGTGTCACTGCGGATATCCGGTAAAAGTTTAAAGTGTATGTCCTTTTCGTTAGTCTTTTTGAACCTCAAAAACTATTTATTATTACATACAATCAAAAACATGCACACACACACATATACATACAAATATTCTTACATAGTTTATACGTTTTTGGACAATCTGATGAAACCTTTCCTACAATAGCAAACTAGACACATTGTGCATATTTCAAATGTAGACCTTTTGGGACAACTATTTGTTGCACAAATTTTAATGCAACAAAAGGCTAAAAAAATAGAAAAATAAATTAAATAAAAAAATAAAAGAAAACAGGAAGAAATGTTAACAAATAGTGAAGTTAAAAAAGGGACTTTACGTGCACATGCACACAGAAATGGGTTCGTATGTGTTTTTTTTTTTTTTTTGTTATAACTAGAAAGCTAAAATTAGACTATCATAAAATTTATAGTAAAATGTTGTCATTTCTTATGTTAGTTTTTTACAACGTTTTAGTTTCTTGTAGTTTTCCCATTCTTCGTTCGGTTTCTGATACTTTTGAGTAAATTTCTTTGCATGTTGTTGTGTAGCTTCACCAAATCTGAAGTTTTTGTGATTGTTCAAATTCAAATTTCACACACCAAATGTACACGTTTGTTTATGCTAACGGAAATACTTAAGTAGCTTGTATTTATTTTACCTCAAAAAACAAGTATAAAACAACAACAACAACAACAAATAGTTAAAATAAAATGAAGCAAAAATCAGTTTCATGCATTTTAAAGAAAGTATTATTTTTTTGTTTTGTTGCAATTTACTTTAGAATTTTACATGCTGACAAGTTGCAAACATTTGAGCCAATAAACACTATTTACCACACAATGTGGCCACCTTGTTGCTTTTGTAATGCCATACAAATTTTCTACAATTTTGTTTTTCCAGTTTGTTTTCTTTTTCGATTTTTATTTGATTTTTATATTTGTTTCGCAAATGTAGTTGTATGTGTATGTGTATGTGCATTTCTCAACAATTGCTACTTGACAATTCATTCTATTTTGAAGTTTTTGGAAAAAATAATGGTTGCTCTCATGTGGGGAATTTCGTAATACCACAGAGTTAGGTTTTTTTTATTGTTGTAATTATGTTTTATTAAAAGAAATTGTTTTGTGTACTTATGATGAATTCTTGTCAAAATTCGTCAGTTACTTGCAGGAAATTTTAAGTTAGATTTGAGTTAGATTTGAATTGATATATTTCAAATCTATGTTTTATTTATTTATATAGACAAACGAAATACAGAATGTTTGCCACGAAGGTATACTACTTTGTTTTGCCGCCATTTTCGTAAACAGTCAATATTTGGCAGTCATGAAGTAGACATGTGTTTTTAATCTTTAAAACATTTTTTCAAAATCAATCATCGATTACTGTGACCATGAGATAGTTACGTGAAAATTTTTTGGAGAAACAACGTGCCTACAGAAAGCACTTCTTATCGTGTAGTGAATGATTTCGAAGAAAGAGGATCTGTAGGTGATAGGTCCAAGCATGGACCACAACGTAAAGCAATATCAGCTGAAAACATTACTGTTGCTCAAGTGTTCAAAACAATCCTTGGTCATAATTTTTCAGATGGATTTGCATTTGTTTGCACATAAGATTCAGTTGACACAAGAGCTTCTTCCACAACGCCATTTACGTTGCCGTACATATGCCAATAGGATGTTACAGCTCGCCCACACCAAGCCTGATTTTCATGAAAAAATCATAATGAGGGACGAGATACATTTTCAATTGAATGGATATGTAAATAATTAGAATAGACGATTCTCGGGAATGGAAAACCCTCAAATCATTTAACGGTCACCTTTCCAACTATTAAAAGTGACCGTCTAGTATGCAATTTGGTCAGAAGGAATCATTGGACCTTATTTCTTTGAAAATGAAAACGACGTAAGAGTGACTGTGAATTGGGAGCGATATAGTGATGTGATTAAGACTTTTTAACGCCACAATTGCAGGTCTTGGCCTTGATTAATATATGGTATTAACAAGACGGCGCCACATCGCATATAGCCAGGATTACAATGGAATTACTGCGAGACCCATTTCCGCAACAGTTTATTTCAACAAATGGTGATGTTGATTGGCCCCCACAATCGCCTTATTTGGCTGCTCCGGACTTTTTTTGTGGGGATATCTGAAAAGTAAGGCTTATGGAAACAAATCAGAAACACTTGAGCAACTTAAACAAAGTATTCGTGATGAAATTAATGAAATACCGCGTAAAATGTTTGGGAATGTAATAACAAATACGATATTGTATTCCATACACAATTGCCGACATTAATTTCTCTTTGATTATTTAAAAAATTATAAACAAAGAAAATACCTTCTCGGATACACTGTATATTATTGACATTAATAATATCTTTAAAGCAGTGTTGATTACTTAATATTTTAGTTGTTCTAGTTCCTTAATAATTGTCAGAGAAATGCTTTCCGGATTAATAGTAAAGAAGGCGGGAGAGAAAGAGAGAGAAAGAAGGAATGTAGTGATAGAGAGAGGTATTTTATGCAATGTTCGTTAAAAAACAGTTGCAGTTCAAAGAACACAAACGTTTAACTTGTTTTTAGCGTTAGCGTACACACTTATAAATAAATAGCTTGCTACGTTACTAAAATTTTACAAAAATTTCTATAAATTTAAGGAAAATTTAGTGTATGGACTTTAAATATACCAATACAAGTGTTATCCACTTCTAATACATTTGGCATTACCAGAAAAAAAATATTGAAACCATCGGGAAACATTTACTCGTTTTTAGCATTAATAGCTGAATTAAAGATTCAACTTAAGTGATCTTGACCCTACATTTAATACATTTAATACATACAGAATTCTCCATATGTACTTGTCCAGACATTCTTTGATAATTTTTATTAGAATTACTTTTTTCTCTTAATCTAAAATATAAATGAAAAAGAAAAAGAAAAAAACAAATAACAAAAAACGAAAATCGAAAAGAATTAGTGCAGTTTTTAAATTGTATTTGCACGCGATTGTTGTGCCAAAAGGACTATAATCAAATTGCATTTCCCTTGGTTATTTACTTTGTAAGTTTATTGTTGTTATTTTCTATAACTATAAAATTTATTCAAGAGCAATTTGTGTTATTTTCGGTCCCATTGCATTTTATTTCCAAAACAATTACAAAAGAATTCCATTATACGATAACGTTATTTTGTTTTACGTTTGTGCATTTTAAATGGCAATTCTATGAATGTTATTTTCAAATATTCTTTTTCTTTAATTGGTCAACAGGTTATTGCTACGAAATTTTATTCATTATTAACTAAAAGTTTTTTTTTTAGAATATTTTATATCTTCTATCTGTATATATAAAAATTAAGCCCAAAATAGGTGTCCGTTGGTTGCCAGTGTTTGACGAGATGCGCCGCACAGTGGCTCAGAACCGTATTTCATTGGCCAATACTCTGTAACTTTTTAATTAACAAAGATTTTTTAGAAATTCTTTTTTTAGTCAATAGATAACATCTTAGGCTTTCATCGAGTTTAGGTTTTATTAAGGTCGATACAGCGCGCTGCACTTAAAATTATGCTTAACAAGGCTTACATATTTTCTAGTTTTTGGTCAACTTTAAAATAAAATAGAGTAACATAATTTTTCTTTAATTATATATTTATTTATAATTATATATTTATTTATAGTCATAAATAGATTTTTTTTTTTTTTTTTTTTAAAAAAGAGAAGTAGCACTTCAGGCAACAATGCCTATTTAGTCAAGTACCGTGCTACCTTCTTTAGGAAAGGGATAGAGAAGAGATGAAATAGGTATTGAAAGTAGAAGGATAGTCGGAAATTAACTGCCGTATAAAGACAGCAACAGCGACCAGTGACTATGCCTTCATCGCTGAGCAGCTCCACCGACAGTTAATTTTTATCTTTTGTAGTGAAAAAAACCAAGGTCTTCGTTGGGAATCGAACCCACAACCCCCATATTTACAAGCTAGTACACTACCTACTAGCCTACAGGGGCACCTGTATAAATATTTAATATTAATATTTGTATACTTTATTTCATTCAAATATTAAATGCAAATCATAATTATTATTAATTTTGGTGGAATATTTCCTATAAATATTCTATATTCTGCTCTGTGTAGAATTAAAACTATCCAAAAAAGATTTTTGCAAATTAAAAAAATTTAACAATGACATAATATGCGGTACGGAATATAATCGAAGAAAACGAAATGGAAAACAATAAGTCGATGGCGTATATTTAAAATCAAGATTTTTTTTATATTATGGTGTTTCTTGATTATATTGTTACGTTTATTCCTTTTAATAAATGTTTTATTATATTGAGATCTTTTATTGTAAAATAATAATAAAACACTGTAGAGTTTTAAAATCAAGTTACACGATTTATTCAGTTTAAATGCACCCAAAAAAACACAATGGTAACTTCACCACTGTAATACTTAACAGGTGCTTTATTATTTTGCTGTGTTTGCTCAACTAGGTTTCAATTTGAATTCAACAACACCGCCAGCGTGTTGCGCCCATATATCCGTCCAAAGCGGTTTTCGCATAAAAAGAATATTATACCTTATCCACACCCTACACTGCTGAGCCACCATCATTAAGTGTAGGCGGCCGTTTGGCTGTGTCTGTCTTTTCCCTGCTAGCTGCCTCTGTTTTTCTGCCGTTTAGCTTTTTTTCCGGAACCCATAACAAGCATGCGGCTGCTCTCCCCCCCCGTATATTAGATCTTCCAAAAAAACACGCAGCCTTCAAAATACGTAACAGGTTATTTCGTTCAACCCGCACTGACAACTACCCTCACCCAAAAACTTAAACAAATGACCTTCGTAAAAGTAATTTTCTTTTTGGTTTAAATAAAAGCAAATATTAAGTTGTTATTTCAAATACAAAATAATGTTATACCTGTATATTAACTATCAAGTAATTTTGCGAGCACTATATTTACGATATGATTTACAGGTAATTTAGAAAGAAATCCGAAATAGAAAATTTGATTGGCTATAAAATGAATTGCCAAATGAATTTGTTTTCCCTGTACATGATATGGATCATGAATCCTTTTTTTAAGCATTGGTTAACTTTCGAAGATTATCTGTAAGTAAGAACAACTAAAGCTACATCTCTCAATACCTACAAAGCCTTTCTCCCACTCTATTAAAGGGGAAATAATCGCCAAAATGAAATACAATTTAGAGAAAATTTCATTAAAATCAATTAAATATTCTTGAATGTTAGCATGTATAGTTTCAGCAACACTTATTATTATTCTATTCCCCTAATTAAAAATCTTTGAATTCTTATAATTCATCAATTCAGTAGCTTAACTGTGATTGAAATCAACAAACATTCAACAGAAGCTATAATGAATAATACATTTAATATATTGGGCATACGTATATTCTGTATAAAACTTTTTTGTGCTGACACCTTGAAAAAAATTCATCTTATAACATTTCTTCGATGCGTTTTTCCCATACGTTAATAAATTGAATTTAGTATTAATTTTCATTTTGCTGGAATATTTCCTGTAAATATTCTATATTCTGCTCTGTGTTACTAGTGTCCTGTAGGAATGCCTTAGCTTCGGCATGTAGGTCTGAATGATTCACTTTCCATTGACTTTGAAAGCTAGAGATGAAGGGATCTGACGTTGTCAATAATATATGAAATAAATCTTCATTTGTAGAACTGCGCGACATTTTTCTGGTATTATGTTCTCTGTAAAATCTATAATTCTTAACTTTGTGCAATGTTGCTAACATATTACTATAATTGTATTTGAATGTACATATAGCAACGGTTTCCTTGGCATAATCACCAAATTTTCTAGCATTAATTTGTTCATTGCACGCAAGTACTTCAGTAATTGTTTTAAATCTTGAAATAACATCTATATCAACACCTGTTATACCAGATGTAGTTTTGGGATCCAAAAAGAATCTTCTGGCGGTATTGCCATCGTTTGTATCTATAATTAACCCATATTTGAGATATGCACCTTGAACTTGTTTCTTTTGCAATTTTCTTTTCTCTTTGTTGGTGTCATTATTACTTACTGATCCTGAAGATCCGAAGTCCAAATCATAGCTAATTTTGAGTACGTGTTCCATAAAAAATGCATTATACTATCTACTGACTTTGTCGGTTCTTGGTTTAACCGGCTTTACATGTAATACAGCTGGCTGAAGCTTTTGTATCAGCCAAAACATGGGCAGTTTTTCCGGCTATCATTGAAAGTATTAATTGGTAATTCAATATAATAATCTGTTCATCTATCTCTAACTCTAATGGCTTTAGTGTTGAAATTTGAGCTCTAATGTCACTTACTTCATTCTTAATGGTATCACGAGCTTCTTTTTTATTCTCAAATTTTATTGGTCTGCAGTATTTCGTAGACGTTGGAGTATAGTTTTCCCAAATATTATTTGTTTGCATTGTGCTGGACGAAGGTTCCAAATCGTCTAAGTTCTTTATTAATCGCAATGGCACAAATGATAGCATGAACATATCTGTGTCAGAAATATCTTCAAATAAAAATTATTTATATTGTTTTTGGCCAGAAGATTCATCGCATCCCCATTTACAAAAAAGAGTCAAATTGCAGTTTAGATTTTTTTCAACTCACTTGCTTTAAGTGATTGTGGCAACCTTTCGGCTGTATGATCAAGTAGAGCTTGCAGTTATAACTGTGTCGAAATTGGTGTGATTTTGATAGATTCCTTTGGAGTATAACGTTTCTTTTTAGCTACAGTTATGTGATGATCATGGGTATAAATCATGGGTATAAATTGTACTTTATATATCTGTACTTTACAGAAATAAATTTTAAACATTTTTTCCTATATTTTTTAGCAGGTAATTGAAACATCTGTATAAAAAAGCATGAAAAATTCTAGGAAGTTCTTCAACCATTTGAAGAAATATTTATACCACTTATGACTTTCCTCTCTTTCTCCCTACGTTTTGCTATCTGCAATTTGTATTTATGTCAGTAAATAATTTCTAAAGTAAATTTACTAGCAATTTTATTATAATTTTGTTTGTAAAAATTTTTAATAATTTCATTAAAATAAAAAAAAAATGTTCTACGGGCGGGTCCGGGCGGTTGCAAAAGTATATATAGGCTTAAATAGGCCTTTCTTTGGGTGGTTTCAATTTTTTGTCCTTTTTTGTCCTTCAAAAGTTATACACTGTTAAACTTCAAATTTTACGAATATATGGTGGTTTCAAATTTAATACATAACATCCTAACTACAAATTACACAGGGTGCCCAAAAATCATTTGTGAAAAACAACAGTCCACCCAACACAACAAAAAAAAAAAAAACTGCAGCCCATTATCAATAACAGTTTTCAAGAAATCGTAATTAATATGAGATCAAACATTACAAATTTTTTTATTTCTAAATTAACTTAAATTCTTTGCTTTTGGCAGCATGCGACGCCTACTACTGTGAATATTTTGGCAAAATTTCTTGGCTACCTACGTTCTGAGCTGTTTCCGTTCTGATGGCATAAAAATTTTAAGAATCCATGTCAAAAAAAATATAGGTTTTGGCCAATGAAAATTGATTCTGCGCCACTGTGCGCCGTCAGATTTGCACCAAATTTTCACAGTAACTTCGTAATGGTTGTATCTTTGTTTCATGCGTTTACGCACAATAGTGAGTCCACAGTGCGTGTTTCAAGCAAGACAAATTTTTCAAAAAATTAAAATTTGTTTTCCATTGAATACTTTGACTCAATGTTTTGTATCAAATGAAATGTGTGTTTTCGTTTGTACGTTGCGGTGTGTGTGTGTGTGCTTGCACAGAATGCGACGGCAATACAAATTGATATATGCTCAAGTGGATGTGCCAACAAATAGAGAATCTTGTTTTCCATATTCTGTTGCATTTTGTGTGTGTGTGTGTAATTTGCGTGTTCAATTATAAAATTTTCCATCAGGTGAATGTTTTTCAAAGCAACTGTTATATATTTTTGGGAATGGCGCACTTCCAATTGACTCCACTAAAAAAATGATTACGATTCCGTATAATTTGTGCCACTTTGCACATTCAAAACAAGAATTGGTCACAAACGTATTTCCCGGAATTGCACAAAATTTTAGAAACCATGATTGGTTGGGGAAAAGAGCTATCTTAGCTGTGAAAAAAGCAGATGTTTCGGATACCAATGTGACAATTTTATATAGCATTCCCGGGGAAATTTTTACCTACAAATTAGATGAGTCTGTTACCAATCAAGGCGATGTTGTAAATTATGCAGTCGAATTTTAAAATAAGTTTGAGTTACCTGGACTGCCGCCCCACCGCCAAGTGAAAGTTGGTGTACCAATTATTTTGCTTAAAAATTTCTGCCAGTTACGACTTTGCACGTTTAGTAGTCAAAAAAGTCAGGAAAAATGTGATTGAAGCAAAAATTTTAAAAGGAAAATATAAGGTCGAGGATGTGTTAGTACCACGCATTTCTATGATTCCTCCAGATTTGCCGTTTGATTTTAAAAGGCTTCAGTTCCCCATACGTGTTGCTTTTGCATTGATCCCTGTTTTTCGCACAGTCAATTATATGTATCGTGTTCACGTGTTAATAAACCAACTGCTTTGTTTGTCTATACCCCGAACCAAGAATGTCGTATATGCAAAAGCATTGCAATAGAATAAGACGTATTAAATAAGCACACAAAAATATTGAACCGTGAAAAAGATAAAATTATTAAAAAACAAAGACGAACAAAATTTTTGTTCTATCTGATTAATTTTCTTGAATGATTGAATTTTTTTGAGCACACAAAAAAGAACGCTGCAGAATAAAAACAAATCACAAATGACTTGCAAAGCAGTCACGGGTACGCTATTATATATATATATATATATATAGACATCAATTGAAATTTCTTATTTTACGCATAGTAATTTTTATTTGAAAAATGTTTAAGGTTTCTGTTGTTCTAGATAAATAAGATAAAAAAAATAATTTCTTTTTATTTTGGAAATTGACCAGAAAATGGTGTTAAAAAATACTTCTCTATAAACCATCTTCCAATGTCAAAGGCATATTCAATTAATCATACAACGTTAGAAGAGTATTAAATAAGGCGTGGTTATAGTTTGGAAAGAAAAGAATTGTATGGATCGAAAATTTGCAAATTTATAATATTCTCAACGTTAAATCATGTCCATCATCTCAAATTGTTCTAAAATTAAATGGACTAAAAAAAATTTTTTGTTTTTTCCTCACCATGTTATAACAATTTCTAACATTCTGTCTAAAAAGTATTGTAATTAAAAAAAAAAGAGAACCAAAAGGACATGAATATAAAGTTTAAAGAAAATAAACTTACTTTCTAGAAACATGTCTCTTTAAAACATAAATTGAAACTTATAAATAATAAAAACAAAAATTCATATCTTTTAAGGTTTTACTTAAGATAGTGTATGAGTGTGTGCATATCTATACATACTCATAAAAATATGAGGGAAAACAGTATTTCTCATATATTAAAGAAGGCCAGGTATTACCTTTCCTTTTATTTTGCTTTCTTTTGGTAACATACATTTTTTATGACTTCTATTTTTTGTTCTTTTTTTAATAAATTTTTAATGTGAGTGTTTGCAAAGAACTACTTTAAGACATATTAATCTAAACCAAAAATGTATTTATTATATTATTTGTGCTTGTTCTTTTTATTAAATTTAAAGAATACTTAATTCAATTTATTAACGTATGGGAAAAACGCATCGAAGAAATGTTATAAGATGAATTTTTTTCAAGGTGTCAGCACAAAAAAGGTTTTATACAGAATATACGTACGCCCAATATAATAAATGTATTATTCATTATAGCTTCTGTTAAATGTTTGTTGATTTCAATCACAGTTAAGCTACTGAATTGATGTAACTGAATCGGTTATAAGAATTCAAAGATTTTTAATTAGGGGAATAGAATAATAATAAGTGTTGCTGAAACTATACGTGCTAACATTCAAGAATATTTAATTGATTTTAATGAAATTTTCTCTAAATTGTATATTATTTTGGCGATTATTTCCCCTTTAATAGAGTGGGAGAAAGGCTTTGTAGGTATTGAGAGATGTAGCTTTAGTTGTTCTTACTTAAAGATAATCTTCGAAAGTTAACCAATGCTTAAAAAAAGGAATCATGATCCATATCATGTACAGGGAAAACAAATTCATTTGGCAACTCATTTTGTAGCCAATCGAATTTTCTATTTCGGATTTCTTTCTAAATTACCTGTAAATCATATCGTAAATATAGTGCTCGCAAAATTACTTGATATTTAATATACAGGTATAACATTATTTTGTATTTGAAATAACAACTTAATATTTGCTTTCATTTAAACCAAAAAGAAAATTACTTTTACGAAGGTCATTTGTTTAAGTTTTTGGGTGAGGGTAGTTGTCAGTGCGGGTTGAACGAAATAATCTACGTATTTTTAAGGCTGTGTGGTTTTTTGAGAGATCTAATATACGGCGGAGAGCGCATGCTTGTTGTGGGTTATGGAAAAAAAGCTAGACGGCGGAAAAACAGAGGCAGCTAGCAGGGCAAAGACAGACACAGCCAAACGGCCGCCTACACTTAATGATGGTGGCTCAGCAGTGTAGGGTGTGGATGAGGTATAATATTCTTTTTATGCGAAAACCGCTTTGGACGGATATATGGGCGCAACATGCTGGCGGTACTATTGAATTCAAATTGAAACCTAGTTGAGTAAACACAGCAAAATAATAAAGCACCTGTTAAGTATTACAGTGGTGAAGATACCATTGTGTTTTTTTTTGGTGCATTTAAACTAAATAGATCGTGTAACTTGATTTAAAAACTCTACAGTGTTTTATTATTATTTTACAATAAAAGATCTCAATATCATAAAACATTTATTAAAAGGGATAAACGTAACAATATAATCAATAAACACCATAATATAAAAAAAAATCTTGATTTTAAATATTCGCTACCGACTTATTGTTTTCCATTTCGTTTTCTTCGATTACATTTCGTACCGCATATTATGTCATTATTAAATTTTTTCAATTTGCAAAAATCTTTTGGATAGTTTTAATTCTACCTTTAGCAATATTGGAAAACTTTTCAATAATTTATAGCTTTTTATTTTTTTGTAAATGAAAAAATATGTTACTATAAGGTAGTAGAGGTAGTAATTACTTTGCTTCGTAATGCTGATTTCTTAATAGGTTTTGTAAAAAATTCGATGTTATATAAAAAATAAAATAGTTAAAACACTCATATACACTATGTTTGTTCAATTCAGAAGCTGTTGTAAGAATGGTAATGCAGGATTTCACAGTAGTTATATAAATGTTGTTGGTAAATCGCCTGTTAATTTTTGATACATGTACACCATTTTCTTATACATTTTCTCAATGTCGTAAAACAAAAATAAAGTAATAAGTGCTGTATTAATTATGAACATTTTATTTTTTTTATTTTTAATGTTAATATTTTAATATTTTTAGAATTTAAGCAACCTAAACTTAAACAATGTGATCAAAGCTAATCGGTTGTATATGATAAAACAAAATATTTAAAATAAGCCTGTAACAATTTCTTATTTAATATCTTATATGTATATATAAAAATGAAATAATCCACGTATGTAATAAGTTGGCGTGAGAACGGCTGGAATAATTTGGCTGATTTTTATTTTATTCGATTCGAAATTTTCAGGAGATGGTTTCTATAAAAAAAAAATTAAAAAATTTTCCGGAAAACTTAGAAAATTTATTTATTAATTTTCTTCTGTTGTTGTTGTAAACACAAATAAGTTATTCACGACTCGACATGTTAGTTCTAACTGGTTTGAAGAATCTATGAGGTGGTTTGTATGCTAATGAGTTTGTATACGTGCAAATACACGTATGCATTTTTAGCATACGCTAAAACAACCCGTAAATGAATTTAAAAAAAAAACACAAAACAAAAAGAACACAAAATAAAAGACCAAATAAAGAGAGGCAGCATCTTCAACTTCGGCGAAAGCAAACATTGTTCTAACATGTCAACAATCAAAAATGTATTTTTATGTTTGAAGGGTTTTTTTTTTAATTTTTTACTATACATAGCTGCCAGATCTTTTAGAGATAATACCGTCACAATTTTGGGGAAAAAATCTTACTTTATTTCAAATTCAAAATAAAATCACATGTACATATGTATGTAAATAGATTGCATGTTTTTCAATAAAGTTCAAATTATTTGGTGAATTTGTTTTCAATTTATTAAAACATGCATTTGAGGTTTCATTTTTAAAACTTTTGTCCTAAAAGTGTATAAATTTAAACCATAAAAGCATATAAGCAATTTTAATTTTCGTGCTTGATTCCTTTAAATAAATATTTCATGATATTCTCACGAAAAATTTTTTTTTGAGCCTTGCTGTCTATGCTATGTTGATTTTATGAAAAATTCTCATAGAATCAGTTTGGCTTTGGATATAAGTTTTTTAGGTTTTTCTATACAATATTGGGGTAAAATTCACTGATGAGCTACTTAAGCAATAGTGACATTGCAATATGGATGTGCTCTCCTCCGCAGTAATACATTTCAAATATTTTTTATTTTTATTGGAATAAATGTTTTATGAGAATATCATAAAATGTTTATTTTTTAATAAAAATTTTTGTAATAAATATTTCGTAGGAATATCATGAAATATTTATTTAAAGGAATCAAGCACGAAAAATAAAATTGCTTATATTGAAAACAATTCCGAATAATTATAAATTACTTATTTCCATTAAAATATATTTATATAAAAAGTTGACTTACATATATATATATATATACATACGTTTTAATTAACATTAGCAAGCTTTGCTTATGTTACAGAATTTGCCAGGAGAGCCCAACGAATATGATACGTTTTCAATAACTAGACTTTATTTCGAAGTAATTTTTTTCGAATGAGAAAAGTTAAAGAGCAACTCGAAGAACTAAAGTTTATAACACATTACATGAGTTTTTAAGAAAAATTATTAATTTTTTTTATACATGTTTTTTTTCACTTTTCTATATACTATGTATTAAATCATTTTAGTGAAAACATAAATAAATCGTTTTTACTTCTCAATATTTTACTTAGCCTACGTTTAAACATTATAAAATTCTAAACAGTGCTCAGTGATTTAATTTAGACGTATTGGATAATATTAAAAGTGAAAGTTTGAATATATGTTCTACATACAAATGGACATATGTATGTATGTATGAACATTATCCGTGCTTTAAAATTTTTCGTGCGATTTGATTCACATAATTTTAAAATTAATAGTTTTTATAAGAGAAGAAAAACCTTGATATATTGAATAGTGAGGGCTCAAAAATATTAACTCACCGACAATTACACTTCGCTTTGAAGTTAAAAAATAATTTTCTACTCGATGCAATTTTAACAATACATACATATGTTTATCTTTTATATACTGAAAAATCCAATATGAAATTCTTTGGTCCTAAAATCTTATTGCTAAAGTAAAAAATAAAAGCTAAAATTGGAACGATTTTGTTACCAGTCAACATTTCTTAAAATTTGAATAATTATCTACGTCTAGGTTTATCTATCTATTCTTATATATTGTTAGATATTGGCAGTGGAAAAAACCGACTGAATCTACAACCGAACAGATTTCCTTTCTAATGGGCTGTTGTCAATTCACAACATCTAAAGACGAACTAATTGCAAAACTGTTCACATACATTGCTGAAAATTATAGCGATTAACATTGGTTAAGTGAAAAAGCCATTTTGGCTGCAAAAAACAAATACGTTGATTAAATAAATTTAAAAATCCAAAGCTTAATTAATGGCGAACGGTATTCGTATAAATCGATTAGTTCCATTACCGATCCCGAAAATATTGTTAACTACCCCGTAGAGTTCCTGAATTCATTAAACTAACCGGGAATGCCACCACATAACTTCCTGCTTAACGTTCGACCGGTTGAAGCAGCCAATACTGTGCGATAGTACTAGATAGGTTATAAAAACGCTGATGGCAAAAACTAAGCAGTAATAATTATAGGAAAGTTTGTAGGTGAAGAGCAAGTGATTTACCATTTAAGTTGAAACGTATTCAATCTCCCGTTCGCCTTGCATTCGCAATGATGGTTAATATCTCCCAAGGACAATCGCTAAAAGTATGTGGGTTAAACCTAGGATCCCAATGTTTTTTCCACGAGCAATTGTATGTTGCATGCTCAATAGTTGGGACACCGTCAGCACTGTTTATTTTCTCTCCCAACAGAAAAACAAAAGATATTGCTTCCTATCAAGCTTTAAAATAAATTATATGCTTACTTTTTTTGTGTGTTTATTTTTTAATGAATTACCTTAAGAACAATTGAAACAATAAATTGAAAAAACTTTGTGTCGTTTCTTCTTTGTACTGAAATTTTTTTTCTAACTCCATATGAAATATTAATCATTACCAAATAGTTTCCGAGCGAAGCCGGGTCGTACAGCTAGTTGAATATATAAACCGATGTTATATTTTTTTCGGCATCTCTTTAAGTTATTCTATTGATATAGAGACCCGCTTTTAAAAGTACAGGGAAATTGATTTTATGTTCTATCTTGCACTTTTTAAAACGTAGGGTGGATTGAGCTGTAGTCAAATTTCTAGAACATCATATTAGTTCAAATATATAAATAAAAAAATTTATGCAGACACCGTTGTTGAATCGTTTTAATTCTTAAAAGACTGATCTGACCCTTTATTGAGCTTGGTTTTTAAGTTGGAAATAAGTTTTATTACTAAAAATTCCTTATGATTTTACTTAGTGCATTGAATGAACTTACGAGCCATTCCCAGTGAAGTGATAGGTGCAAAAAAACATTTCTTGTGCATAAAATCAAAAAGGGGTTAATTTTATGGTTAAAAAACATAACAAATATTATTTGAATGACAAACTCCCAAATGAAAGAATTGGATTTTCACTCATGAACTTTTTTTAATATAACAGTATAATCATATATAGGTAATAATCATAATATAATAGGTTTATGTACATATATATATATATATATATATATATATATATATATATATATATATATATATATATATATATATATATTATGAATATGTGTGATTCTTTTTTCTGTATAACAAGCAAATGAATCAGCAAACCTATTCGAATAACTTAATTTAAAAAAGTTTCAATCTTGTTGTCTTTGTTTACTCTTCTGACTGGCTACGTGTAATTAAATGTAACATTTTGTGCTAACCAAAACTAAATGTCACGTTCCTTAGCATTCTTTAAAGGAACGTCTAAATTTAAAACAAACGTTTCGTTTTGTTTATTTTCATTCCCTGATATTAATTCTTATGCTTAAAGTAATATATGGCGTAATAAAAATTTAGAAGTGCGTTGAAATTATACATTTTCTAAGGCTACATTTTTACACCCCAACTTATCAAAGTATAATTATAGTACAGAATCTGTGATAACTTCTCTTTCTAGTTATATTTAATCATTGCAACCTATTACAAAGAAATTTGATAATTTTACTTTATGCTTTATATCAAAATGAGTTGTTAATGTCTTGCAAATTTCAAGTTGCCAATAAACAATAACTGCGATCTCAGAGATAGAGATAAAATTGTTAAAGATCAAATAATTTTTACGCTGCACCTAATAAATTTTAAGAAACTTATGTAGCCAATAAATATCATGTAATAATTTGCTGTACTCGTATACTGTATATTGTATGTATTTTTTTTTATTTTATTCAGAGTACATTTCTGAAATATTTGATTTAAATTTTTGCAGTAGCACATGATGTACAAAGTAAATGTTTATTAAAACTGATTTTTAGTATATTTTATAATTTGCCAAATCTGTTAGCAATATATAACTCTCCCTTGTTTATATAAAAAATGTTAAAGAACATACATTTATGCAAAACTTTATTTAAGAAAATCAAGAAGTAAATAAAAGTTATTACATATATTTCTATCATTTTTTAATTTTATCCTTTAAATTTTCTATAGTAAAATTTTTTAATATTCAAATTTTACTATACAGAGCATCCATCTTATTGATGTCTTATATACACTTTAGCATATGTTATGTGCTTCATGTGTTAAAAATTTTATTGTTTGTTCTTAATGTTTAAATTTATATCTACCAACATTTTGCTATTTTTTAAGTTATACTGAACACAAATTTATATAATTGTGGACTGCTTAAAAAAATTAGATGTTTCAAGAAATGCACATGATGAAAAAGTTAAAGAATTCTTATACTTCAGTTTTAATATTTCTATTAAATGAAAATAATTCATATTGACAACTAATAAAAATTTGTTGTTCTTTCTTGTTTAATTTTCAAATCTTAAAAAGTACATAAAATAATTTTTTTATAAGTAAAATTTATATTTTTAGTTAGATAATAAGAACCACATCAATTTTTTTTAGGGAAATATATTTTTTACTGTATATTTTTAAGAATATTTTCAATGTAAAATGGGGAAATGTATTACTTTACTCGTATATTTTTAAGAATATTTTCAATATTCTCCCTAAAGCAAATGTATACATAGAAATAAAATATTTTAAATCTTTACAGTAATGCTTAAAATAAGGAAAATTAAAAATAATATTTTATAGCTAAAATCAAAATATATAAAATATTTTTTTTTTTAATTTTAAAATTTTATAAATAAAAGCTACGCATTTATTCAGTTATTTGTTGTTAATTTATGTCTTAACGGGCAGATTCAGATAAAATTTCTTTTATATATAGATCCTTATACGGACAAAATAAGTTTTGCCCTTTTTACATGCAGCAGTCTAGAAAAATTAAAATTAAATCTGTTGGTATTATAAATAAAATTTCTTTGTAATGGTGTTTGTTTTTGAGGCGAGAGAACCTATGACAAAAATATATAACACAAAACTTATGTTTTAGTCAGAAGGACATGGCATTGAATTTTTAAAATAATGTCGGGCATATGACTGCCGTATGAATTTTAAGCCACTTTTCCTAGCATGGATGGGCATATATTAGAACTAACGTGAGTAATGTTTTCCTCCAAGCCGCCAGCTGTTTCATAGCAAATATTTGAGATATATCAAATCGCATAATCTCGGAGGTCCTTTTTTTTTAATTTCAAGCTAATAACAGGTCATCTGTTGCACTTTCGTAATTTGTGTGTCACTGGGCTTTTATAAGAAGGTATACAAACATAAAATGCATAAAATGGTAAATAATTACAAAATTTTTAATTTAACATGATACAATATTTTTATATTAAAACTTATATGACAAAACGATTGCTTTAAGCACAGTTAAACGAAAAACTAATGAGTTTCAAATTAAATATACCAAGCGCCGTTCGGACTCTGGCATAACCAATGAAATAAATATATACTACCAAATAGTTTTGGAATGTTTTTGGTAGTAAAAAATTTGAAATAAAATAAAGAGTTTTGAAAATATTCGCTAACTGATTTATTCATAATAGTAGAGAAGGCAGTAGTGCTTGAAAAGAGCAGTTGTCCTTTAGTAAGAAGATGTATATATAACCGATTTTCGATTGCGCTTGTCATTTAAAAAGTAGTTGTTTTGGCTGTCCTTATTCGACAAATTGATAAAAACATTTAAAAAGTTTACGTTTAAGAAACGCTTCTTGATTTTATGCACTATGTTATTATAGCGTGCTCTATGTAAAATTTTAAAATTCTTTCTGCTGTAGTTTAAGAGATGACTTTATAGGTAAATTTTATATTCTTTTCGGTAACAATATTTATACGTAACTCTTAACCTAAAACAATTTGTTTTGGTTGTTCATAAAATGTCAAGGTTTAAATTATATCCACTAACATAGATGTCAGTAAATAAAAATCAATTTAAATTCTTATGTTTTACATTAACTGTAAGGTGACAGACAGGCAGTAAGTCTTCAAGATTTTTTAAGATAAATATATTTTATGTTGTATCTCTTTTGTTTTTATTACTCATATACATATATGAACAAAAGTACATTTTCCAAATATTTCAATAATATTTTATATGTATTTATGGTTATTTATATGCAGTATCATACCTTGATAAAAGCATATATGTTTGTAACAATATGTATACTTGTTGTTAAAAATAAAAACAATTTTACATGTTTTCATAATGATAAACAATAGATATATTTACTGATTCCATATATGTATGTACATATGTATATATATATAGGACGTTGGTAGCAAAGCATCTTGTATGCTTCTTATGCAAGTTGAATGGTGGTAAAACCCATGGTGATGCTGTTCTATACTAATGATGACTGATACCATTCAGTAATAATGGAAAATATTTATCTACACTTGATTTGGTATGTAGTTGCAACATAACACGTATTGATGGCTACATATGCACGCTTACACATGTTCTTAAGTATACTTTTCTTCATATTTTTAAGACAAAAAAGCCTTTAAGTTTGTAGTAAGTTTGTGTGATGTTGCATAAGTTATATAATAAAATGGAATTTAAAATTTCCCAACATAAATACAGACATGAAAGGTATTGCAGTGTTAAACAATAAACATATGCGAGTATATGTTTGTAGTTGTGGGGATTTGTTTCATTTTTTCCATAATGTTTAATATTTTGTACATATTTTGATAAAATATTTGGCAACTGCTTGCTATAAGGTATTTTCGCATAAATATTTTTAAAACGAAAAGACGCAATATTTAGCAAATATTATTTTGAGAAAACTCTGAAAACGAATCTTACACTTCCAGTTAAGGCGTCTACGTTTCTTTTAGTTTTCTGTTATTTACTCTATTGTCGTTTAAACATTTTTCTACATCTCAAAGCAATTTTAGAGGTTTCTTTTCTATAAAGGGCAAACAAGGTGCATTATTCTTCATTTAATATAACTTACTGTAAATAGCGAAACGTTTTTCTAAATAGTAAACTATTCACCGCATTTTGTATTTAATGAAAATAATTAGCAAAAGTTGTAAAGCCAGCTAATTTTTATGATTCCTTAATTAAAAAATATATGTACATATAACTTTAAGGTTTTAGTTAACTTTAATTATACATTTTTATTATAAATTGTGTTAGACGATTTGGTATAAAAATTTCCTGCCAAATTATATCATATAATCATATTACTTATAGAAACGTTAGCTGTAAGGTAAAGTAAAATTACACTGCTAAATGTACGTGTATGTGCCACATATCTGCATAATTTTAAAAATTTATATTGAAAAATGTTTATTCTTCAATAAAATTTTTACGAGCAAAATTCAAAATAAACATAAAGATTAGAAACTACCGGAAAAATGTAATAAAATATTTGTCTTTTATATGTTTTTATGTTTCATGCTCATGATGTACATTTATAATTTTTTATTCTATATTCGGTTTCCTTATAAAAAAAATGTCATATTTTTTAAATAAAAAAAAAAAATTAAATTAAAACAAAACAAAGAAAACTTTGGAAAACAAATAAAATTTTAATACAATATTTTTATTTGAATTTATTATTTTGAGTAGATATTTTTTCTAGAGGCGTTGGTTTATTTGCTAAGAAGGTCTTTTAAAACATTTAAATTTCAAACTTTTTAATAAGCTTTTTAAATGGTATACAATTTAATCATGTGCTGGCATAAAAATATTCTTTTAAACGTTCTGTTTTGTTAGTCTCTAGTTTGTCATATGGAAATCTTAAATGACACTTTTGTAAAAAAACGTCCTTCTCCTTTTTTATGCTCGAATTAATTATTCGTTTTACTTCTTGTAGTTGTCATCATAAAAAATGTTATTTATATATTTGTTTCTTTATTAACCAAATTTTTTTATAAATTAATTAGTAGTTAAGAAATACAGAAATACGTCTGCTAATTGTTAAACGTAGTTTTCTGAATTTAAAATCCTTAATAATTGATAAGGGATATATTTTCTTTAAAGATTGCGATAGTAAAAATGGCATAATAAACCTATTTCCTTTAAATTGCAATCATGAGGATTTGATAGTAAAGAAACTTGTTTCCATATGATTTGAAGCAGAAAGAGGTCAAACAAAGAAAGCTACAAAAGGTAGTAATTTTGAATTCGATTTTGATATGATTGGCTCTATACTTGCTTGGTGCGATTTCCATTTTAACATTCTTTGCATTTTATACACCAGGTCATTTTAGATGAATTAAGCTCTACTCTGGCAGGTCAAAAACGATGCTACGAATTACTTGACAGATTGACAGATTCCTTATCATATTATAATACATAAAACGTTAACATAATACATTTTTCATTAGTAACCAGCTGAATCAGATTAAACATCCGATTATTGATCAATTCATGACTTTAAAAAAGTAAAGTAAATAACAACATATTATGTTAACAAAACTTAAAAGCAAAAACTTTATACTAAAGTCTCCATCTTAAGAACAAAGAATATTTAAGATTTGAAATAAATTATTAACGTAAGTAAAAATATCCTTGGCTGCTGATGAACTCATTTACTTTCGCCTTCTTTCTTGTTTGTTGTTTTAAAATTTGTGTTTATTTACATTTTTCATCACTTATTCTGCAAATTAAATTTTTGGCCTTTTTGCTGCCAAATAAACGTGTCCCAAAAATAAAATAAGTAATAGTCCAACATTTATTATAAAAACACTTAAATAAATTTTGTGTAAGAAAAGAAACAAGGGATATGGCATAAAAATATATAAACTTAGGCAGTTTACAACTTTTTAATAGACCGTAAGAATATTAAAACCAGCAGCTAGCCGACAAATACTCCTACTACTTTTTACTTTACGAAAAATAAACGAAATATAGTAAAAATAAAAAGCAAAAAAAAATATAATACCAACGTTAAACACAAAAACTTTAACCAACACGAGGCAGAAAAACTAAAAAATATAAAAAAATTTTGCTAACTTTTGACTAAATGCCAGTTTGTTTAAAATAATAGAGCTGAATTACTTTGGTATGCTTTATGTGCCAATGAAGTCTGTACTGTGTTAACAAATAAAAAAGAAAATTAATACATACAAATAAATCTATAGTTAAAATTTTCATTTTCACCTGAGATACGAAAAAGATGTTGGATATAAAAATAGAAAATCAAAACTTATATAATATTTATTAAAAAGATATTTTTCAATATCGTGTTCTTTATACAGAGCAAATTAATATGAAAAACTTTTTTAAGTGGATTTAATTTACAACCTTAAACATATTTAAAAGTAAAAAATTTATTTAGGTTTAAATAATTTTAATTAAATTTAGCTTAGCTGTGTTCTGATCTAACCTGTCAAAAAGAATGCTACGGAGAACTTCAAAGCTAAGAATATAATAAGATTTCTTAGACATACTAAAATAAATAATTTAATGTTTTGAGTTATACACTTTAATAGACAGTATAGAATTTTTATTAAAAATTTATTGTTTGTTATACAGTGGCAATAAACTTTGTTACAAAGATGATGTATTAAGCTTTAAAAGAAAATATGTATCAGTAAAAACAAGTACGCGAAATGACACACTGTGCATTCAACAAATGTTTCATATACAAGACAACAACAACGTACTTATAAGAAATTCTATCAAATAAGATAAACAACAGAAAAAAGCAACTAATGCAGAGCAAAACAAAACTCATTGCCAAGCTGGCGCCTAAACTGAATGATAATAACAATAGCAATATTTGGTGATCTTAAAGTAGAATATTCTTTTATGTGCGAGAACCGCTTAAAACAACTATATAAGCACATCTTGCTGGACAAATGAATGAATTCAAGTTGAGTTATTAGTGAGTAAAGACTGTTGTTTTTTATCCTTAGGGTTTGGGACGTTTTACCAATAAAACACGTTTTTGTTACATCCTTCTAATTTATTTAACATTACACGTGGAGAGCTAAGAAGTAACTGAACTACTATTAGAACTTACAACTGTTACTCTACATTATACCATACATTAGGGTAGAGCTTAACTACCTGTTTAGCTTACACTACAAAGACAACAAAGTTACCATCGTGTTTATTTTGTGTGTATTAAAATTAAATAAATCGTTTAACTTTATTTTAAACTCTAAAGTACAGTATTATTGTATTATAATAAAAGTACTTAAAATAATAAGACGTTTGTTCAAAAAGCGTAACAATATGATAAAACTTTTTAAGTGGGCTAAATTTACTACCTCAAAAATATTTGAAAGTTAAGTTCCATTGCCAAAACTAATAGAAAGATCATGGTAAGAATGTAACTGTGTGATACAGTCCCTGATATTATCGGAAATTGTTATTAAAAAACTTATAAAATAATTAAAATTTCATGATTTTTAGATATGACATCTCTAAAATTTTAAAATAATTTGAGGATTTTTAAAATTTTGCAAAGTGCAATTAATTGGTGTCTAAAAAAAAGACATTCTAAAAATTATATTCAAATAATGCTTTTATCTGATTTCTACAAAGAAAACGACTAACTTTAAATTGAATTAAATCATATTATAATTATTATTATAATTATTATTATTATTATTATAATGTCATTAGCATTATATCTTCAATACGTTTTTTATTTTTAAAAATAGATTGAGCGAAATGCTTTAATTTTTCCATATTGCTCCTATTAAAATGAAAATTTTGTTCTATGTTTAAGAGGCTGTATAACTGCTTAGAAAAACGAGATGTACTAACCCATACTAAGATGTTTTTTTTTTTTTAAATATCAAATGAACACGACGAACTACAAGACATATTCAGTATAGTAAAGTGATAGAAAAATCGTTAATGCCAACGACAGATATCAAACGAGATTATATGAAGGAAAGTAAAAAAGTTGTTATTTATTTTGAACGTCGCACACTGGGGATTTCTTGGCAAAAAGTCAAATTGTCAACATACTCTTCATGCAATATGCAATGATATTTTGAAACTTTAGACTAAATGTTACAATCAAATCAAAAAGAATTACACCGATCTGACTGCTAGGTTTTTTTATAGCCGTCTCAAGCTCAGTACTTGTATGTTTTACTGAACCAACTCAATTTAAACCTAAGAATTTCAAAACGAATATTATTTTATTATGTGAGCTAACGTTTTTCTTTTTATTTTTAATTTTAAGTGGGATATTTCAGTATACTAAAATTGAAATAATAAATAAGTTTTTTTGTTTGTTTATTGATTTTTAAAAAATGTAAAAAAATCCTTTTTTTCTCCAAACATTTGGACCTGCAATTTTCGCCATACTTTCCCACAGTTGGAAATCACTACTAATATATTGCCTCATAACTGTTTTTACATGCTTAATCAATTTCAAATGCCAGCAGGTGCCACCACTCTATTTATTGAATTGCACAGTACAACATTTTTCAGCTGTTTGATTCGCGACTCAATTCTGATAAGACCCTTTTGTTTAATATAACTCAAGAACCACTACTCGGATTTTACTTAAATAAATTTAGAAAAATCAAGAATTACAAGTACTTTAATCTGTTTATATAACGTTTTGCTGCATAAGCAACAGTTTCGAAGTTATAAATAAATGTATGAGGAAAAAAATTTTTTTTGCCTAAAAAATTAATTCATAAAAAAAATTTAAAATGGTAAAAAATGTGTCAAGTCCTATTACTTTCACGTAAAGTCGTATAACCTATGAACAAAATGTAAAAAATTTGCTCGAGATATACATGTCTTTGGGTGTCTTTGCATGTAGCTTATAATATTGAATTTAAACGTGGAAGAGTCGACTCAAATACTCGTCCGATAAAAGAAACCCGAAAATATTTGATAAAGCGTGAATTTAAAGAGAAAATAGGAATACAGGTTGATACTGTTAAGCAAGGCTCTGGTACGACAAATTAAAGAAATACGTCACGAAGATTCTTTGCTAATCCTGTTTTGCTTTCTGAAATAACGGGTCTAGATGAAAATATAATCAAGAGGTAGTAGATCCACAAAAATTTAGTGATTTTTGTTTGGAGACGGCAAAAAGGTTTGTTGCACTATACGAGTGGTACAATATGCCACCTACACTTCACAAAATTCTGATTCATGGAAAAGATATAATTGGAAAGTGTATTTTTCCTATAGGGCTACTATCCGAAGAGACTCAAAGTCGTAACAAAGACTATAAAAAATATTGCCTTAAACACTCCAGAAAATGCAGTCGAATTGCCATGAACGAAGATATTATGCACCGAATGATGGTAACACCAGATCCCATGATTTCACATTTGACGCTTTCATACAGCCAGAAAATGCATAGTGTTATAAGCGACGAAGTTAAGGTTCTTTTAGAATAATAAATTAAAATAATTAATTAAAATAAAATTATTTACATTTTTTTGTTAGTTGTGGCTTTTTACATTGCAGATAACGATCGACATTTCTCTAACTTTCTTTATTTTGATTACTTTTGTGTATTACTATATAAATAAAACTAAATTTGTAATGAAATCACTACAAATATATTTTTTTCCTCATCTCCATACAAAAATCCCCAGTGTGCCTCGTAGTAGGGTTTTTAAATTTCTTTACAAATCTTTTAGTGATAAAAAAAAAATTGCTTTTTATTTAAATTAGCTAATCACAATTAAAAATATGTTACTGTTGAAATGCTTACAAGAGAAATAAACTAAAAAAACAATTAACTGCCTTCAAGATATCTAATACCATACTTTCACTTATCTATTACTCAAAAATTTTATTTTCCACCTTCATTGAAGAAAAAATAACTTGTAGACTCGTGCAGGAAAATTATGTGTACTTTAAGTTTTTTAACATATTGCAATAAGAAAACTTTTAACTAAAGTTTACTTTACTTTTAACTATTTTCGAAAAAATAACTATAACGACACACTATCTCACAAAAAAAAAACAAACAACAGCAAAAAAAAAAAAAACAACTAAATTAAAAAGGCATAAAAAAGCACATAATAAAGTAAAAGGTAAAACTAGTAAAGTGTAATGCACACCGATGAGTAAACCCAACAATCAGCCATCCAAGCAGCATTACGTTAAAGCAGAGATGCAAAAAATTAAATTTGTTCATTTTTGGTATGAATGCATTTAGTACAATAAATAAACAACTTATCTCTTTTATATCGCTATGGTAAGATCATTTTTGTTAACTCTCCTATTAAAAAAGTTTGAACCAACAAAAAAAAAATTGTGAATTTTTGGAAGTTGCATTAGGTCCTTCCAAATATTATCAAAAAGGGTTAGGACTTAAGAAAAAA
Source organism: Trichopoda pennipes (assembly GCA_030448955.1). NCBI lineage: Eukaryota > Metazoa > Arthropoda > Insecta > Diptera > Tachinidae > Trichopoda > Trichopoda pennipes. The sequence continues at coordinate 41,187 of JASKUP010000195.1, read as the reverse complement.
TATTTGTAAAGTTTAGATTTAAATTGCAGATAGTAATTTAAAATTACATTATAATTAAAAACCACTTATTCGAAAAGAAAGTTTATGAAACGAAAATTTCTTCGGACATATGGTCATCACGGCTGTTGTCGATTAGGCACATTCTATACACCCAACTTAGGCAGCTTTTTGAAGTAAAGCTGGCCATTAAACGTCAATTACGGATGGTTTATCAGCAAAAACCCCTGATATAATTTTAAAGGAAATATTTGAGAAGTGTAAAATCATGCGCCCTTGCAGGCGAATAGCTAGCTCTATTTCTCGATACTAGCTTATCGCTAAAAATTCTAATTTTAATGTCAATGGTTAGGGTCGCCGTATGGCACACAACTCCAAAACCACAGCTCATCAAATAACAAAACTTTATTTATCATGGTGCGTTAAAGATATCCATCGATCGTAGCATGTCTTCCGACTTAATTTTTCGTCAAATTAAACCAAATGATGGACGTATGGTAGATTATTTTCACTCCATAAACTCGTTAAAATAGAAGCGATAAATTAATAAATGAAATTGAGGATTAATTGCATATTCTTCTAAATATTTGGCTACAGTATACTGTTCTAATTTGTTTGACAGTTATCACTGTCGTAATTTCTTTCGGGCTTTAAATAAGCCTATAAACGAAAGGGTAAATCCCCTTAATTATTTTGTTAGCAGAATCTGCACACCCTTGTAAAATGCTGTAAAATTTATTTATTTACCAACTGCTTTAGATAATCGCACACGAAGGCTGCTATTATAGGCAACGATCAGGTAGTTACAGCGAAATGGACATACATTCTTAAGTTCTCTTCTTGCTTATGGCGACAAAACTAATAATGCCTTGTTATTGCTTGTTTCGCTTTGACGTAGATTACAGATTGACATTTCCATTGTCCAAAATATCATAAGCAATTTACTTAGACTTGACTTTGATTATATTTAATCCCTCACGTGAATTTCTATTTTTTTTTTATCTTTGCAGAACAACTCAAAATATTTATAGAATCGATTCCTTTCTTGCATGATTTAGTTCTATCATTTTATTGTTCTACATCTGAAAATATACTTTAACACTTTAATATAAATCATTTTACTTGACAAAGTTTAGTTCTATTATTTTCGCCTAAAGTTCAGCTTTCTTTATAATGAATATATTTAGTTCAACAATTTTTTTTTTGTTTATTATTTCATAATTACAATTTCCATATTTGCTTTCAAGACATAAAATGTTAAAGAAAAGTGTAGGTATGATAAATAGTGCGGTAGACTGATATAAAAATGATGTCGAAAAACTTTTATTCAAGTATAAAGAAAACCAAAAAAAAAAAAAACGAAAAACCAAAATTGTGTTCAAACAGTTTTTGTATTCGTGTTTTTTTATTCAAAATATCAAAAAGAGAAGAAGAAAAAAGTGTGGACATAACAAGTTGTGAGTAGTAACAACTAATATCTACACAGAAGTACTTTCTTATGAATCTACAATTTTCACTAATACACGCTTAGTTAGTAATGTAGATACAAGATATTTTCGTGCATTGACACGGTATTATAGAGGACGCTTTGCTTTTGATTACTCCTCCGTATCAGTGGCATCATTATCCTTCTGTGTACTTTTTGTGTTTCTTCTTTTTCATGTTGTTGTTGTTGCTGTTTTTACCATTATAATACATAAATGTAGATTCTTTATCAAAACATGAACTCGCATATTTTTTGTGGCTTTTTCTTGTTTTTGAGATTTTCATCTCTAGTAAAAACTCCAAACAAAAAAAAAAAAGTTTCTTAAAGCTTAGTCGAGCATAAACTAAGTGCGTTAACAAACTTTCTCTTCCTTATGGTGTGTGGGCTATAAATGTTGTTCATCATTATTATTTGCACAAAGGTACACAAACAAGTTAATAATTGTGAATGGCACAATCGGCGTTTTATTCATACTTTAAAAACTTAAAAAAATTTGCATTCAACTCAATTTTTTAAGTAAATGGTAGACTAGACTGTTGTAGTCTAAAAGGCGACTCTATGTTATGGTTAAAATACTTTCTATTATTTTGATTAAAAATTTTCTTTAAATGGAACTAACTTATTCTTTTTCAAATTTTCAAAATGGTAATAAAAAATCAAATATTAAAATTTAATTTTAAATCTTTTTAATCTATTTTCAGCAACGTTTTTTGTGTATATTTTAGGAAGTTTCAGCTTTTGGAAAGAGCAAACTGTATTAAGATGCAACAAATTTAGTGCTATACGTAAACGCAATGTGTGTTAATTAATTATTTTTAAATTTAGAATTTTTAGTTAAACATATTTTGGTATCACATACAATCAAGCAAATAATTTTTAAATTCAAGAGAAAAGAAAAATTGTTTATAGGAAAATATAAACAATATAATAATATAATCTTTGTTAAATATATGCTAGATTCCTTTAACAAATGTTGTATGCTATTCTCATAAAATATTTATTATTCAAAAAAATATATTTGTAATGTATTACTGTGGGGAAAAACATATCCATATGGCCATTTCACTACTGCTTATGTAGCTCATCAGTGGATTTTATCCCAAAGTTGGTATAGAAAATTCAAGTCTTATATCATAAGCCAAATTGATTGAATGAGAGCTCGCATTCAAACAACACAGCAAACAACAAATCTCAAAAACTCTTCTATACAAAATCACAGCCAACATTTTGAAAACAAGAACACCTCGGAGCAAAATGAAGTTTGCAGCAGGCAAATCAAGCGCCCACGGTTAATAATCAAAATCACCATAAAAAGGTTTTATTGTAGTCCTGGCTAATGCATGCCAGGATTACATCACGCATGCTAGTCATATTTTCTGGACCAGGAGTTGCATAGTCTCCAACTCTTCAGCAGGAAGAAGTGGTTTGCGACCCTGCTTTGGAACCGCTGAAATTGCAGCTAGGAAAGACCTGTTGCTAGAATTAGTTAGTCTTCGGCATCCTAGGTCGAAAATGACGTTGCTTTTCATTCCTAGTGGTTTGACCACCATCTGATTAAGGCTTACAGCCAGGTGCAGATGTAAATCTGAACACTCATGACACATATTAATCAAGGCCAAGACATGCAGTTGTGGTATTAAAAAGTTTTCAATCACATCACATTATCGCTCCCCATTCACAGTTACCGTTACGCCACTTACATTTTCAAAGAAGGAAGGTCCAATAACTCCTCCTAACCAAATTGCCCCCAAGACTATGACTTTTAATGGATGCAAAGGTGACTGTTGAATATTAAGAGCGTTTCCCATTCCAAAGAAGCGACTATTCTGTTTATTCTCATAGTTATTTAAATGAAAATGCCCCTCGTAACTCATTATGATTTTTTCATGAAAATCGGGGTTGTCATGAACAAGCTGTAACATCGTATTGGCATATATATGGCGGCGTAAGTGGTCTTGTGGAAAAAGCTCTTGTGTCAACTGGAACTTATATGGAAACAAATGCAAATCTTTGTGCAAAATTGTCGCCAAAAATTTTTCTTTGAAAACCAAGCTCCTGAGCACGGCGTCGAATTGAGGTTGATGGATTGTTTTAAACGCATTCTCAAGAAGCACATATGTTTTTAGCCGATCTTGCAGTACGTTGTGCTTTATGCTTGGGCCTATCTTCGAAATTATTCACTACAAGATAAGTAGTACGTTTTGTTGTCACGTTATTTCTCCTAATAATTTCACGTAAATTTCTCATCGTCACATTAATCGATGATCGATTTTGAAGAAATGTTTTAACAATTAAAACACGTTGGCTTATCGAATATTTTTTCATCATAAGTTTGCCACGTGTCTACTTCACACCTGCCAAATGTTAACTGTCAAGGCTATTGTTGTCCAAAATGGCGGCAAAACAAAAGTAAAAACATTTTATACAGGGTGTCCCTGTTCTTTCACAATTTGAGTGAAGTAATGAACGAAATGACAATAGCAACTAGCCTTAACGCCACTAATCAATTTTAGTGATTAAATTTAAAAATAAGGTCTGATCCGAATGAGCTATTTCAATATTTCATAAACAAGGTATTTGAATAATAGGATTTTTTTGGTTAGGTATCATAAGCTGAAGTTAGCTAAATAAAAAATAAAATAAAATTGAATTTGTAGTATATTTTACTGAATAAAATATAGCTTTTAACTCTTAACATGATAATCACAATACAAAATTTTCATCTCTAAAAATTCTAGACTGCAGTAATTCTAAACTATTTATCTAAAGTATTAAAAATTATAGCATAGTAGCTTCTAAAGCAAATGGAAAATTTTGGTTTCGGAGAAGCCATAATTAGGATGCGAAATACTTTAAGGATTACTGTTGTCATTGCTTTCGATGAAAACCGTCGTTACTAGCTATTTATTTGGTACGATTGACGAACGCTTTTGATGCAATGACATCTTTATCAAGCCGCGATTTAGTAGTACTGGAGAGTTAGTATTAAGTCTGTCAGTATAAATAGTGTTGGGCTTAACTCCTTCTTTCATTAGATATGACATCTATATATTAAGGTAAATTGTGACGGCACGTGTCATTCTATGTGGGGTTAGTTTAATATTTCCGTTTTGACATTTAGGTATATCCGTCTGAGGTTGTTGGTCGTTTGTTAAAGTAGATGAGTAGTTTCAGTGGTGTGAAAATTGTGTTAGATGTCGTTCGTTTACCTGTTCGCTTATAATGTTACTTCTTGTTTTGTGCATTTTCAATTGTTCATATATTCATCTATTTGCCTTGGTGTGTGGCCGTGAGTGTTCAAGTATAATGCAAAGTCGGAACAAATCAAAACAACTTAATACTTTAAAGCATTTAATAATTTTTTAATCATTTTCTTTGTATGAAAAGTTAGTTATTATTTAAACATTTAACTCCAAAATCAGTTTATCACTCAGCTCATCGCGGTGATACACCGTCTGTCATATACTTATTAGCAAAAGTTATGTCACAGCGTTCGATTCTCTCGTGATGATGAAAATATAGTTTATTTGTCGATAACTTATTTAAACGTCGAGCACTTGTACTTTAGTTTAATTTATACAAAGGAGCACACCATTGTTTTTCAATATTATTTTAGGTAGCAATGCAAAGCTGTTGCTGTTATAGTTTTCCACTTGCCAATAGTGCAAAATATAGCTGAACATTTCTGATATGTGCGTATATTGTCTCCGTAGAGAGAACACTGAAAACGGCGTATAGCCGAAACCGGTATGTTCACAAACCAAATTTGATGCGGGTTCACGTAAAATCATACCCAAATTGAACATTTCTAGCCAAGACGAAGGTGAGTTATTTTTTCCTTGAGCAAAATGATCAACTTAATAAAGTTCGTAGGTGTTTAAATCCTTAGGTCTTCAAAGTAAAACTAACAATAGAAATATATTTTGTATGCTGATGTTTTTAATTAAAGGAACATATATGATTTGAAAATGTTATTGATGTCCATACATCGTATTTTGCTGGAACTCAATAAAATTTAATTCGCAATAAAGGAATAGCTTTAGTACTAGACTACTTATTTCTTATCAAAATTTTCTATTTTATCTTAAATATGCTTTACAAACTGTTAAGGTAAATATATTAAAAAGCCAGCAAAAAGGTTTTTAATTACCAAAAGCTTAACAAAAGTTCTATTATGCGCTTACAGCCGGTCGTACGAGAGGATTTTGTTTAGTCTGGTTTTTATTTTATCTTTCACTTTTTTGTGTTAAAATATTTATTTTATTATTTTATTTCTTTGCCCAATGTTCATACATTGTTAAATGACAGTTTTATCCATTCAAAAAAATGGACTTAAATCTTAGTGCTTTTTTCATCTTTGCTCCACTTAACAATTCAACTGTCTGATCCTTTTTAAACTTGGGAATAACGTTGAATTTCTTGTATAAATAACATACAAACATACATTCATATTCAAGAGTATGAGTTTATAAATATAAACACATAGTTGTACATGACTTTATAGACGGGCTTAATGTAAAAAAAAAGGATTTTCTTTTGTATGGCTTGGCTTGACTTTTAAGAATGTCTTTTTATTACGGATATGTGTATTTTCGTTCTTAGCAACAAAAAAAAAACCCACTTATTTAGCCACTTGTATCCTTTCGTTTGTCTTTCATTCCTTCATCCATTCAGTCGTTCAATTTCAACATTTTGTTGTGAAATTCGACATTTTGTATTTAGGTAAATCTTTCAATAATACACCGAATTATATTGTTAACTTTTATGTTATGTTTTTTTTCTTTTATTATTTTTGCAAAATGTTGATTTGGATTTTTACGTTTAATGTCTTTTTTTATATACGAACGAATTGAAAGCGTTGGTATATACAATCTTGTCTTTTGAAAAGTTAAAATGTAAAATCAATAAGTGTATACTTCCTTGCCTAAACAAATAAATACTTGATTTGTGGACAGTTGGCTTAAAGAGATTTAAAGAAAATATTTGAAATCATACGAGGAGGTTATTTTTAGTATTAAAAGATTTTGCAACTGTGTTATGTAAGTAACATATAAAATGTATGTATATAAAATAAAAGAAACTAATTCTTTTAATTAAGGTAAACTAAAACAACAGTTTAAACAGTAAACAATTTCATTCATATCCCATTTAATTGATTATAGAATTTGTTATTTTGTAGGCCTTTAGTATTACTGGGTATACCCAGTGGGTATATAATTTCTGATGTGATGTGCATATTTGACTATACGATGAAAAAGTTTCTTAATTTTTAATTAACAGGTATATGAAAGACAGTCTAATATGAAGACATAATTACAAAACAATAGTTGTATAAGCTGTAGCTCCAACAGAAACGAGAAAAGTGCGCAAAACTACGTCAGATTCAACCCTTTACGTAAGAAAATCTCCCCCTGTGAACAACCGTTCATGAGGAATGCAAGCCATTTGCAATTGAGCATCTAAAGTTAAGTGTACAAGATATGAGTCGCCTTAATGAATGGAAAGTAATGGTCTTTACTTAGGATAACTATATGAGTATAACTACTATTTCCATCTTGGAGATAATAAGAGTTTTTTTTTTAAATGCCGCGATAGTAGAGACGAAAAAGTTATTGTTTGGATTGTTGAAACGTAATAGATCATTTGATTTAAATAATAGAAAACCCTACAGTAAACACTCACTATTAGAATGTTCCAAATATAATAAAATGTATAATTAATTAGCAAGTAGATATGTTATTAACCCTTTTGCCTATGCAAAGCAATAAGAGCAAAGAGCACGAAAATTTGTTTGTTATGCTTATGAATCGGAAGAGCAATTTTGTAATTAACGAGTTCGGTTGTTGAAAAAGAACTTTATTTGGAAGAAGTGTAGTAAAGCTAAATAAATGCTTCTTGGTGTGTATAATAATCAATCAAAAGGTGGGTAAATTGTAAGAGTGTATATGATGCGATTATTTTAATTGAGATAGCGATTCTCGATTTGGATAACGCATATGATCTGTGTCAATAATAACGTATATGAAATTTTGGAAGGTTAACATCTGTCATTATTTTAAATCACTCTAATGTTGGAATTTGTGCCTAAAAAAGAGGTTTTGCGGGGAAGTCTGAAAAACTTCTTTCATTTAAAGAAAACCGCTGCTGAAAATTATCGATAGAAGCTTACAGTCAATATGCACCAACTCAAGAAAACTTGTTGTCAGGCCTAGTCAGCCTAAAAATTTTAAAAAAGGGGAATTGGTAGCATTACTCGACGAAGATTACGGTCAACCGCACGAAGAACTTGCATTATCATTGGAATTCACTTAATAAGCCAATTCCCTACATTTTAAACCATTGAAAATCATTCAAAGGCGACGATAATAGGTATCATATGAGTCAAAGTGCTGACACGTTGAAAGAAAATTTTGCATGTCGGAAATGATGCTTGAACGTTTCAAAAAGAAATAATTTTTTCATGATAGTTTTTATGAAAATTTTAGGCATTACGATAAGCACAAAAAGTCATAGAAAAAGCCTGGCCAAACAACCAAATCCAAATCGCAGACAAGTAGCCATGACGCCAAGGTAATACTCTACATTTTGTGGAATCGAAACTATGTATTATATTATAAGTTGTTGAAATCGAGTCAGATGATCACAGATGTTAGTTCTGACAATTGATTCGTTGAAGAGAGTAATCAACAGAAAATACCCAGAGTATATGGACAGACTTGATTCTATAATCTTCCGTCATGACAATGCTCATCCACATGTCAAGAACTAGTTGAGAAACAGTGAATGCGAAGTTTTCTCATCCAACTTCTTCAGAATATTTTTTGTTGAATAATTAATAAGTAAGATTTCAGGTAATATTAGCTAATTGGATATAATAAAAATAAAAGTGAAATATAAAAATAATAGTAATAAAAATCTTTCTTATCATTTCGAAAAAGGTGCACACTTCACTTTCAAACTCTTGAGCTCAAGTGAAATCCCTATTCAAAGTTAGTTTTCATTATACTAAAATAAATTAAAGTCTATGGACTGCAATGTCAAAAATTATGTTGGCCTAATTAATTGACGAGGAGTATATATTTTCGAAAAAAAATTTGTGGAACTTACTAAAATAATGTCAAACTAAAGTGTAAATTAGGTCACTTGTCTAAAGGTATTAGTAAGGTAAAATAGAATGTGCTTTTATTACTCTTATTGCGAAACCTGTAATTTGAACATAATTAATTGGACTTTTAGCAAGCAATTGAAGATGTAGTGGATAAATCAGTCATGTTAATAAACATTTATTTTCAGTTCTTTTTTTTGTATGTGTTTGTAGTTGAATGTACTTTTGTTTAAATTATTAGTCTGTAATTTAAGACATAATGATTCCGCTGAGCATATTTAAAATCTACTCTAATTCAATTTTAAATGAAAAATTAAATTGGGACAACAGCAACAACAGCCATCTTCTTAACCACCAAAATTTTATTCTTTTTAATTTCCAACAAATTTCCTTTTTTAAGGCATAAAAAAAGTCTTTAATGTTTTTTACTTTTTCCTTTTCATATAACTAAAGTACCAATTTAGTCTGAATTGTCTACAAATTCTTAAGCCCGTTGGGCTGGACAGCTGCCTTTATGCCAGCCTTTTATATTTTTACCCTGCAGTCCAACACTTAACTTTCAAATAAAAAAAATGAAAAAAACCAACAAATAAAAACAAAAGGAAATAAACAGACGTAAATTTTGTGCGTTCGGTTTGACGGTAAAAACCGCGGTAGAATCTTATTCAAAAGAAAACAGATAAAAATCGTATACTTCTTTTTTTAATGTTTTTAAAGTCCTTTGCAGTAAAATGTCCTCATAATGTTTTCCGTTTGTGCTGATTCAATTTTTAAAGGAGGTTATGCTTTTACAAAAGACCTTTCTTGTTAAATATGACGTCAGTTGTTTTAAACAGTTTTGTTAATAAAGGTTTTTATATCGCTGCCTCTTTTATATAAAACAAAGATAATTTAATTTGTAATAAGCAGCTTGTCTTTGTGGTGGATCAACATTGTTGTATTAAAATATATAAAACACAAGTAAACATTCTGCTAAACGTTATAAATATTTACAAACATTTAGCTTATATTTTAAAGCCGAAATTTGTAAAGAAATTGATAACTATGGGGACATTAAATTATATGATAGCTAAACATACTCTGATTCCTTTCAACATCAGAAATAATTCGCATTAAGTGAAATAACAAAATTCTCAATCTACTGAACTCATCGCAATAATGATCATTCTATAATTTTATATAAAACCAAGAAGGCTATCAATTTGCATGTAATCACCGAACTTGGTTATCTCGGAATCGAAATACTAAAAGTTAAATAGTGCCCGCGTATAATTTATGCCCATGAACAATTTAAAAAAATTGAATATCGCGGAAACTCATAATACCAAGAAGGAAAGTAGTTAAATTTATTTAACATATATGAGCCCTTTAGTTAAACTGCTACAATTAAGTGCTAAATAACAGAGAAATTTATATTTCTTTGTTCGCTCTGCTAGCTAGTTAAAAATAAAAGTAAGAAAATTAAGGATGCACTTAGATGTAATGTATTTTGATTTGATTTTAAGAATTGTTATTTCATATTCGATGATTATCTGCCCATCGATGTCTTTTAAAATAGATTTATTCGGCAAAAATAATTTTCTTTTTAACTAAAAGAAAAATTACTCTGTAAACAACTGCATAAAAATAGAGGTACAATAATTAAATTTTTCCCTTGTTTCTTAAAGACTAAATAGTTTACTTTCTCTTATTTCCTGAAATTTTGAGTGAGAGAGAGAGAGAGCGAGAGACAGTTATTTAAAGTTTGCGATAAAAGTAGCCCGTGAAACCTTCGAGTCAGAGATTTGATATTTTATATTTTTCTTCCTGAAATTCTCAGTTAGTTTGAAGAAAATTAAATCCCTATACATAATTCTGCTTAATTGTGTAGGTTAAAATTTGATTAAAATTGACGGTTGTAACGACACGCTTTACCTGGCTGCTGGGGTATACTCAGCGGCGTCCAAGGTCGTGGGGACAAAATAAAAAAACCCGCGGTTGCCAATACTTCTCGTCTTGATGGCAGCTCGTTGTCGGCTTCGTCTACTTTACACTGGTGTAGGTGTATGAGTGCGGCAGTGTCCGTAGTCTGGGTCCGACATATACCGGTCAGTGGCGTTTCGTTTGGAGCACAGTTCGGTGAATTGGCCGTGTGACCAAGGAAATAACCAAAAACACTGTAGGCTGGGTCAAAACCTCCGCTCAACTGTCCAATGCTCTGGTCACCCACTATGGTGACGGTAGACACAAACTCCACTGGGTCAAAACCTCGGCTTCGTTTGTGACCGAACCACAGTTCGTATCTCAGGGTATAAACTCGGCTGGGTCAAAACCTCTGCTTTGTTTATAACCTGACTGTCTTACCTAACAGTCTAAAATATGATAAAATATTACCTGTTGTCCCACCGCCGGCTGCACACAAATTGAAAAATTATTCGTGGTGTTTGCCCTTTTATACTTATGCTGCCAACACACAGCTATACACAAACACACATACACCATAATGGCACCAACCATCAGATGCTGCTTAAAACAGCTGTTGGCTGTATTCACCACCAACCATACTTCCAGATGGCGTTGCCAAACGAGCTGCCGTTAAATGCAAAATTAAAATTACTTAAACTAAACATAATTCACTAACTTAATATTAACTTAATTAAAAAAAATAAAGACATTATTTTCCTAAAATTAGAAAGATGGATAAATGCATATAACAAAATAGGAATTCAGATAAAATAGATGAAATATCATTTATGATTGCACAAATCACAAAATATATATGCTTATAAATAAAAATACACTGTCCTAAACAAAATTAGCACGATTGGTAAATTCATATAACACAATAGGAATTCAGATACAATGGAGGAAATATTATTTAAATAAACGTTGGAAATTCAATACAGCAATAATAAGTAGGTTTGTCGTGCCAAAAACGACCCTGGGACTTTTGGCGTCACACGGTTACTAATATTATGCTTACTTCCACGGGTTATAGTTCAGCCCAGCAATACTAAATACTTTCATAGATATTATATCTGCTGGTGGACGGGCTGCTAAAATCTCAAAAACGGGATGAATGTAGGCTTAGGAACTAAACCCTATTATGCTTAAAACTAAATTAAGTGAATTTCAGTAACAACTCTCTTGTACTCGAAAAATATATAGCAAGCAATATGAAGGGAAATTTTTTTAATTTATTTATTACACTTCAATACAGCACATGAAGTTATTATTTTGTATAATAGCACTGGATATAATACAATATTTTGAAAATATAAAAATATTTTAGGTTTCTATAACAACAATAGCTCACAATTATATGAAAGTGTTGGATTCCTATATGTTTTGTAATAGTCTTACATACTTTAAATGGTGTAAGCTGTAAAATATTCCATAAAATTTGCAGAATAACATGTGTTATTCCATAAATCCTATTGATCTGGTTGGTCCAGCTATTTTGCTCCTTAAAAGTGGTTCTAAAACTTTTGGGACATGAAACAATATTAATTGTTGGATCTCTACCGAAATTTAGACATTCAAAGAATACACAGAAAATTTTTCGATCAATAATTTTATGTTGCCAATGTGAATTTTTTATCTGCCTGTAATACAGAAAATAAATGAAACCGATATTTGGTGACACTAGTAAAAGCGATGGCACATTCATATTTTGACATTTATTTTGTGATACTTTTTAAATTATGGCTGTATGCCATGAATGTTATGTTGTTTGTCGTATTTCAATATTTATAGAAGCACCTATATAGATAAAAGTATATTTTAACAATAAGGAACAATTTTATGCCTCAAAATATTAATTAAATTTGGAAACAAAAACTGAATTTAGTTATATGCTTTGCGCTTACTTGCAAAAAATTTTTCAACTATCAATTCAAAACCTCTTTGTAATGCAAAATAACTAAAAAGAAAATTTAAAAAATCATGTATTTTTATTGTATTATTTTATTAATTTTAAAGTACTTTGCAAATGATTTTTAATTAAGTGACATTTATTCAACAAAGTTATTTAAGGTTAGTTGTCATTTCCCTGCTGTTTAGCTTCATAAATTATGTATAATATTATAAAATAAATTGTCCAAAAATGCTATGGTTGTTATAACATTTTATGAAACAGTCAAGACTTTCCCAATAATAATGAGAAATATTTGAGGCAAAAGTTTTCTTGATAGCTTCCCTACCATTTACTTAGCCAGCCAGCTTTCAGGCAGTTATTTAAAAATTCATTATATTTTCTCCTTTTTTACCTAAAAACGTTAAACTTTTATAACAATCTTTAAGCATTTACCAATCATGCGAAAGGTGGGGAGAAATAACAAGCATAAAAATTTAAGCAATAATAATCTGCCAAAATAAATCTTGTCTAAATAAGTTTATTTTGAAGATGAATTTAATACTTTATAACTTTTGTCTCACAATCAAAATTTTTCTCTTTTGTCTGTTGCTAGTAATGAAATTGTGAAAATAAACTCATAAAAAGGACATTAAAAAACGGAAGAATAAAATTTATTAGGGAATTGTGGACAAACGTTGTTATAAAATATATCAAATCTACACTTCATTTAATTTTATATTATTAAATGTGACTAAGCACCTCAAAGTAAAAATGTTAACGATAAGCGTCTAAACATTTATCTGAGCTAACATTTGAGTTTACTTTTCGGTCCCATTGGTTTCAAATGAAATAGAAATATTAAACTGAAGAACAGGATTAGAATATCTAGTCCTTCCCATACAACATCCCCCTTAACCCATTCTAGTCATGCTAGATTTCTTTAAAAAAATTTAAAACCTCGAAATCTGTGTTTCACTTTTAAGACTTCCATTATAATAATGAAATATTTTTTTAATTTTTTTTTAAGAGAAGTAGCACTTCAGGCAACAGTGCCTATTTAGTCAAGTACCATGCTACATTCTTTAGGAAAGGGATAGAGAAGAGATGAAACAGGTGGTGAAAGTAGAATTAAGTCGGAATTAACTGTCTAATAAGCCAGCACAGCGACCAGTAACCATGTTCTCATCATTGAGCAGCCCCACATCCAGTAAATTTTTATTATTGTAGTGAAAAAAAACCAAGGTCTTCGTTGCGACAAGGAACCCACAACCCCCAGACTGACAAGCTAGTACAATACCTACTAGCCTACAGGGGCACCTGTTTATTAGAAACCTGTAAAGCTATAAAACCGAAATATTATTATGGATATATTTCTTGAAATTTTTGATTTGTGTAGAGCTTCGAAACATATCTAAAGTTTGCAAAAATAGCAAAAACATGCTTTATTCGAAATTCAAATATTGTTATGCCCCTGGTGAGTGCATTAAAGTGTATTAAATAATGCTTGCTTAAAAAGCTGTCAAATTTGCTAAAACAAAAGTTGTTTTATAGATGTTTTTTTGCTATTAATAATAAAACACCTGCTGTGCAATGATTTAACTTTTAAATTTAAATGACATTATAATAAAATTTGTTAACCAAATGGGGTAAGCGTTATTAACATTTTCATAAAACTTTAAACGTAAAAGTTTATGGCCAAAGTGTGAGTCATTAGAGTTTTTAAAACGTTTTTAAAAGAGCAGAATAAGAATTAGGTATCACTTTGTATTCCCAACTTGAAATTTAAATAAAATCAATGTTAATAAGAAAACAAAGTTACGTTACATACCCACGTATGTAACGTAACATAACATTTTACAATAATGATGTCTCCTGATGACAGAAATAATTTTATTTATGCTCTATATTTATTTTTTATTATTTTATAGTTTTCGAATCACATAGCACTAGAGATATGAGTACGCTGATTATAAGCGAAAAATAGAAAACAACATGACATATCTGTAATAAGTGGGCAATTAAATATATTAAACTTGATTAAACCCACAATATATTTCTTATGTATAGATACCCAGCTCATGATCTTTGAAGTCTTGTTAAGTATTTTCAGGATGTATTCAATAATTTTAATATGATACAAAAAAGCAAAATAAGGTTAAACCTTTTTCTCTTTTTGTCGTCATATTCATAATTTAATATTTAAACATTTTATTATTTAAACTACAAAACTGATAAAACACTATTTATCAATAGATCCGAGCTTTTAATCTTTAAAACATCCAATGAAGAATGTGTAGTTTACATATTATTAAATATCATTCCTATTTATTTCTTCATTTATTTGTGAGTTTACAAAAGTCCATTTTCTTACATGCAATGTGTCAGCACTTTTATATTACTATAACGTGGTATTATATTAAGTTTTTCTTGACATATTATCATCTGATAAGAAAGAGGAACCAGCATTTAGTATAAACTGGTTGATTGTAGGGCGGAGAAGAAACACCGTTTTTGTTGTAGTTTCATGTGTTGCAAAAAATTTGATTAAATAAAGAGCGCTCAGATTGTTGGCAGCGCTGGCATTATGGCTATAGCTGTGGTTAAAGCTATATCTATACAAAAGAAAATATATCGTGTCAGACTTCAAAAGCCCGAGTCAAGTCTGAATCGCTCCATGCACATACACATATACATGTATCATCTTCTGGCTCGTGTTATTGTCAGAAATTATTTACATTTTTACTTACTTTCTAAGAGAGGTGTATTTAAGCCAAATATTTTTTACTTTAGGTAAAGCTATTGTAAAAATATATTTCTAGAAAGTATACTATAAAATCTATTTTTCAAACTCACTCCGACTGTTACTTTTAAAAATAAAAAAAAATAACTAACAAAATCTTTTTTGTAAATTTTGTCTTCAGGATTAAGAATATTTTTTTAAAATTGCTAAATATTGACAATGAAGTTCAATAAATATTTGGTTTATACTTTTCTTCTAAAAATAAAATTCCTTTTTTAATAAACAATTTTTAATGAAATTTTAATCTAAACAAAATGTCGTAAATCACTCACTAAATATCACTGTGTCGGCGGGATAAAATATTATTTTGAAAATTCAGCATATAGCTGAAAAAAATCAAGATTTATATTTTCTTGAATAAAATGTAGTAAATCAATATGCCAGTCCCCTTCAAGGCTAGCAAGAGCCAACGTGACAATCTACTATATATCCGCGGAAATCAGTAAAGCCCCAGAGTTCAGCTATTTGTTCTCTGACTGATTATTGAGGTTGGCCCTTCGCGAGTATCGTGGTGGTTGTGATTTCGAGGCTCTCGTTTGATTTGTGTGTGTCGGATCATTCACAATGAACACAATGAATGGTCCAGGTCCAGTTAGCATGATTGTCGCTGTGCTCTTAAATATAATAAAGCTTCATGCGTTCTGGACCAGGAACTCCTTCAGCAAGAAGTAAAGGCTGCGGCCTGCTCCAGGCTGTTGAAGTTACAACTAGGACATTTCATCCACAGTGGTTTGATCCACCATCTGGTTATGGCTTACACACAGCTAGGTACAGATGTAAATCTGATCACGCACGTCTTGACGGAATCTCACCGTCGTTACATGTATCGCCGGTGGTAAAAGAGAGTCCAGTCCTCTAACAAGCTAGCAGGAGCCAACTGGACAACGCCACTTTATTTCCACGGGAGTCAGTGAGCCCTAAAGTTTAGGTATTTGGCTTTTTAGGGTTTTAGCTGTTCTGACTGTTGAGGTGGACCTTCATGAGCATCGTGGTGGTTGTAGTTTCGTAGTCCTCGTTTGAGTTGTTTAGGTCGGATCACTCACAATGAGCACAATGATTGGACCTGTTTCAGTGAGCATGCTTGCGGTTGTGTTCTGAAATTTTATTAAGCTTGCATGTGTTCAAGACCGGGAGTTGGATAGTCTCCAACTCGTCAGCAAGGAGCGAGGAGTTTGGCCTTCTCCGAGTTCTCGGGGTTGCGACGAGGAGTCACTCACAATGAGCACAATGATTGGATTGTTCTGAAATTTTATTAAGCTTGCATGTGTTCTAGACCGGGAGTTGGATAGTCTCCAACTCTTCAGCAAAGAGCGAGGAGTTTGGCCTTCTCCGAGTTTTCGGGGGTGCGACCAGGAGTGACTGGAGGATAGAGATACCCGAAGGCTTCCTGGGGCGTGGGTGACGCGGGGTTTGATCCCCCGTCTGGTTATGGCTTACACAGCTAGGTACTGACGTAAATCTTATTAGGCATTTTTGTGGGTTTAGAAGCAAGAAAGAAGATATATTAAATATAATCAATATTGTTTTAAAAATCAACATTGCCAACACGAGACGTGACGTACAAGTACTCATTTTTTTCCGTTAATTACATCAGAATCCGCTTGCGATATATTTCATGATAAATATTACAAAAAATATTGTGTGTGATAAAATAAATAAATTACAATTACTATTAAACTGATGGTTATTTGTTGTTTGTTACAACGAACATAGCACATAAGGTAAATAGATAAAAAGAATGCTAATAATAGGTCCATATAAGAGTATAATTTTTAAATAATTAAAGTTGATTGAATAAGAATGGCTGTACTAATTTTGCTAATTTAATTTTAAATTATTATTAAATGTACAGGGAAGGTTTAAACGGCGTTCATAGACATGAAAGCACTGCTAAAGCTTTAAAAGAAAAATTCATGAATATCTTTATAAAGCATCGCGTGTAGTGCCAAGTCCAATGTTGAATGTACTCTGAAGAATAACAAAAGAGTCATATGCACGGTGCATTAAACCATGAGTTGCAAAGAGAACAATAGTACGCAGCACACTGCAGTATGGACGAAATAGTTAGTAAAAATGTTAATGAATTAAATCAACAACAAATAATTGTTTACGATATTTTGATAGAATCTATGAACGGTGGATCTGGTGGAATTTGATATTTCTAGAGAGATAGGAAAAACGCTTTCAATTTCATTGGTTTTGGCAAGCACCAGATCGCAAAACGATGTAGCTCTAGTGTTGGCTTCATCTGCGATCATCACATTCTGCCTTGTAATTAGCAATAAACATGCAAATCAATGAAACACCAATTTGCAAAATTGCCAAAAATAGCCAAGATCCTGCAGGTATCCAAATTGATTGTTTATCATCACCATTCATCACATTACCCATAGAATTCTGTCACATCGTAGAATCAAAAGAGTAGCTTATTCAGCGTATAACAGTTCAATAACCATAATGTATAACATTTCAACAAGCATATTTAGCTGGGTGAACCAGCATTATTGGCAGTGATACTGCTATGCTTTCAAGCTGCAAAAACAACATTTATTTATAAGCTTTTAACAGTATTTAATTATTTAAAGAACAGACGTGAAATATAAACTGTTTTACTCGAATAAGGCATCTAAATGCTAAAAAGGCTTTAAAAAGTTGACAAAAGAAATTTATTGCTTTTTCTTATAGATGTGAATTAACAAAATAAAAGACAAATATACTTTCCACAATTTATTTTGCCTTTTTTATTCCCCAAACACTTCAATATATTTATTTACCAATCAAATCTAACAAAATACAAATACAAAACTTCAATTAAGTTATGAAAATTTATTTACAAATCCTTTTATTTAATTTTCTAATGGAGTGGTTAGATAAATGGCCATTCTATTAATATTAATCCAAAAATAAATATTTATTGATTATATTTTATCTCTTTTGTTCCATTTATTTGTTGACATTTATTTTTTGATTAATGCTTTCAAGTTAAAGCTTGAGCGTATTAATCAAATTAAAGAAATAGATCTAAATAAATATCACATTTTTGTTTTAACTTGATGACATTTTTAGCTTTTAATATTAACTAAATAAGTACTTACGATATTTCTCCAAAGGGTGCAAAGGCGTCTTTTAGTTGTTGAGTTTCAATTTCTGCACTTAAATCACCCACAAAAATATGAAACTGTTCTGTAAATACATAAAAATTAGAAATTATGCAAAGAGATTATTTAGATATAGAATTAAGTTTATACAAGTGCTTGTTTTAATAAAACTAATTTATTGTAATTTTATAAAACTGAGTAAATATAATATTAATATAGCAATACAAATGTATTAATCAACATAAGATAAAAACTATTGAAAGTGTTATTACGAATATAAATGTTAAAAAGATGGCAATTTGATAGGGTGCTGTGAGTTTCACTAGTGAAAATGAGTTTAACTTGGGCGGAAAGGATGGGTATAACTACTTTTAGCATAACTTACTATGAAGTATGGCGCTGAAATGTACAAAAGAATTACAATACCCTTCCAATAGCATGGCTCGAAAAACCGATAAAACTAAGCTTAAATTGTATTTTACAAAACCATTTATAATTTTATCACTAACTCCAGAAATTATGCATTTTCTCCAAAGGAATTTATTTTGGGTTAAAACATGTTCTGTTAACCGCGCTATTCCCTTAAACAAAATTAATTTAAAAGCTGGTGTTAGCTCACCCGGAGTTTATATAAAGGAGGAGGACATATTGAAGTCGTTACAAAATATTGTCAAAACCAATGAACTAGTTAAAGTCACTTGGGTCTCTAGCGGAAAATACTATTTTTTTCTTATAAACAAATAAAATAATTTAAAATATTTCTGTTTAATAATGAATAAATAAGGTTTTAAGATAAAATTAGGTTAATAAGTTTAATCAAATAAACAAAAGTTCAAAAAAGTTTTTAATTTTTTGAAAGAATGATGCTAAAAATATCGCTGTACTTTAGTGGCTCCATAACAAACAAAAATTATATAGTCTTATCATTTAAACAGAACTCTGTGTCCCATTAGATTATTGCTAGAATTAAATTAATTAAATTCAGTCAAATTTTGTTATACTAAATAATAAATGTACCCAAAAATTAAGATAGCATACGGTATAGATTTATTAATTACTAAATTGAGTAGGCCTTTAACAACTTTACTTTCAAATTTATTTCTTGTTTAATATTCAAAAACCTTAAAGCCAACATGATAAATAGTCTTTAAATAAACACTAATGTATGACATGCATCATTCCTGACAACAAAGTTTAAAGGTCTTAACTTTGCTCACCGAATAAATCTCTCTATCTAAAGCACTAAAGTGAAAAAAAACGAAACTACTACAACGTTACATTGATTTTTATCACCTATTTAACGACAAATTACACAAATGCTGGAAAATATTTTAAAATAATAAATTTGACAAACAACTCACGTTCTCCATTACACAAGTGATCCCATCATTTAATAAATTTTCAAAAAATAATTCATCTCTAAACATGGTTGAAACTACTTACAGGAAATTTTTAGAGTAATTGTTTAAAAAATAACCAAAATTAATATACGTACAAGTATGAATATATGTATGCTATATTATGAATGCAGTTAAATTTGTGAGCATGTATGTATGTATGTATGTATGGATGTTTTTTATTTTCAACTACAGCAAGAGCAAGTTAAACTAAACGGAAAACAAGCAAACGGTATATATCCGGCCGAAAAAAAAATAATAAAATAACAGTAAAAATACCATCATCATCGTCATCATCAGTATTTATTTTTCATTTTTTGGCCAAAAGTGAGAATAATAAGTAAAATGAAAAAATAAATGAAAATTGAAGCAAGCAAGGCCGACCTCCGATGATGGCTGGCAATAGTAGTGATAGAATACAATATTATAACTTCACAATGAGCCTGTTGAATGTTTTCCTCTACCTTTAGACAACTCAAAATATAATCAGGCCGAAATGGTAAAAACAGATAGACGAATACTATAAATTGATATAAAATAGACAAAAGAAAACATAAGGAAAAATAAAAAATTGTGGGTGTTAGCCAGAAAATTTTTAAGAACAACACACTGAAAGCAATAGACCTAAGAAGAATAACATTAAATGCTTTTTATCCAAACCAAACCACAGGTTTCTCTCCATAAGAAGTTTGAAGAAATGTTGTTTAAATATATATTTGTGTTGCTCTTGTTGATTTATTTCAACAACTATTTCAACAGAATGCTATTTTATTCAGAGTCATGCCCACAAAACAACAACCACTCATCTATTTAAACACAAAACACACAATAAAGGTACAAGAATATACACACATCGCTCCGTTTTTTTTTATAGAAGCTTGTATGTTCATTTATATTATAAATATTATTAATATCTATAATATTTTTGTTTCACTTATATGCAGCTTACAGTTGGTATAATTTATAATTCGTTATACGAAAAGAAATGCTTAAAGTATTTCAATTATTTTAATTTATCTTAAATTTTTATCTTGTGTTAATAATGTTGATGCAGCGTCTCTCTCCAAGCACTGGTGCCTGGCTGATTATTGGAATAAAAATTTTTCTTCAAATTGCATGAAAGTCAAACGTTTCGAAGTTATACGATCAACACTGTGAATTTGGATTAGTGAAGTGAGAGAATGAATATACGACCTGATAAAACATACGACCACCAAAATAAATCAACTAAGGCAGAAAGATTATTGAGCATATATAACGAATACGAAAACTTAATATATATGTGATTCTATGCTGACTGCACTCCGACATTCGCACCTCTCTACAATATATTTGGAAAAAATTTGCCTTGTTTTATTTTTTAAAGCAGGATCCCGCTTTTATTAAATTTCAGTTACATGGAGGAAATATCACCAAACAAAGCCGACAAGAGCCAATGAGATCAAAAGAAACTATCAATAAAGTGAGTTAAAACAGCAAAAATAATGATATGCAATTTTAAGCGCTGTTCGAGAATATATTTAAAAATTGTTTACTTGTTTTCGGATTAAAATTTTATTAAATTTTTAATTATCTCAATGATGAATGCTAATTAGATTAATTCAATTAATACTTAATTGAATTAATAAAAACTGTCATTATTTTTTTCTGTATAAAATTTGAATTGTATTGGACTGGTGTCAAGTTCTATAAAACAAACATTTCAAATTTAAGTTTTTTTATTTCCGTTTGTTAAGCAATACTCCTATGACAATATTGTGTAGAAATAGTTAAAGCTGTCAATCAGAAATTATTTTCGGTAAAAAACACTTATATATGCTCACTTCGGCTTTAAAAAATTAGCTGCAAGGATGTTTATCCTTTTCCTAGTCTTGAGAATTTGTCATTCAACTGAAGCAATATGATCTCAACAAATTCAAAGTATATTGTTGCAATTTTCGCCATTATTACACTTAACGCCATTCGTAGAGTTTGCATAACTCTACGAATGACAGAGCAAACGGGTATTGCAAGTGTATGAAAACGTCTACCGGTATCTTCTCGACTTTTATGTTACATTTACACATTTAACAATTACATATCGAAGAAAAGTTTAAAATGTGTAAACCTTAATTTAGTTACGTTTAATTTCAATTGAATACATGTTGAAGTAAAATTGATTTATTTCAAAATTTATCAAATAATGTACATTTGTTTGAAAAATATAAACTAGGCTTAAAGTAAAAACCATTTTTTTTTTGTTGTGTTCAATTTTCAATTAACCCACGCATACATAAATGAAACCTAAAACACTTAAACAATACTTAAAACCGCTTATACTGTCGTTCTACATAAATTTTTTGGCATAAAAACATGGCATATTACATGGAGTACATTTAATACTTATAACTATCAGCCACACTCACATACGCTATAATAAACAGAGATGGCAAATACTTGAACACATCTATAGACGTACAATTATTATTTGCATATGATGGCATGTAGACAAAAATTACTGAAAAATATATAAACGTAACACTAAAAACAACACCCACACATAATAAACTGACAGTATGAAAGCATAATTTCCGCTAAAATACATCAAATGTATGGCTTTCATGCTTCATATATTTAAAAGCAGGTACAAACGAAAGTAAATTCATATTTACATGCATACTTATTTATGTGCAAATAAATGTATTCGGGTACAATGGTGGCCAAAAAATAGAATTAGAAAAGTTTTGTTTATACACAAATACAATTTCCTTATTTGCTAAGAAATTATTTTAAGCCGGGAGCCGGAAAGTGTTTAAGTTTTTTTAAGGTGAAAATATCTAGAATTATATTATGTAATTCAATTTTAATTAAAGTGAAATTTTAGGTTTTACTGAAAAATATTTTATTTATGCGCTTAGAAAATAAAAAAAAATTATTTCTCAGAATTAATGTTAAAAGAAATTTAGTTTAATTAAAATTTGGTTGTAGTATCCAACATATGCAAGCGTTGTCATTATATTTAGAGTTTTCAAACGTATTAAAAAAGTTGTTATTCATTCCAAACTTGTAAAATACTATAACTTCGATCTTCATCTACATATATGTCAAAGAAATCAGCAGACATTTTTGGCTTATTTTAAACTCCATGCACGCAAATCAATAAAGCCTGTTTTCTTCTTCAACCGTTCGGGTTTTTTTATTGCACTTACCAATATGTCAATTGCTAATTAGTTATCTGATCTATATTAATCCTCTACTATCTTTATTTAATTTTGTGACTCTAGCTAAATTTATTTCACGAGAGCTTTAATAATTATATGCATTCATCCAAGCTATATTACGTTGTTACTTAGGCGATACTCGAATGAAGCGAAGAATTGATTAACACTGCGTTTCAGGCTCGAAATCATAATTTCCTCTCTTCTCTTACAACAATGCAGTTTTATTCAATTCAGCCTTTTCCTTATATTCTTACTGTCATAATTTACTAAGCCGTCTATTTTTTTTTTTTTTTTGTTTTATACAGGCGTCTGGTAAACTCCGATGTTTTCTTTCGTTAGTTCATCTCCCACGGCCCCATAATAATTTTTAATATCCGTGCCTTACCATGCAGACGCGGTCATTGTTTTTTATTTACATTGATAACTACCTGTTGATGCCGTGGCTATATTCTCTGTTACAGTTTCCAGGCGTCCAACTACAAATACTTTTTTATTACATTCATCCTGCTGATGGGAGTTGAACTCATGATATTTACTTAAACAAGTACGCAGATATCACCTACAACTTAGCCATCAAAGTTGCTCTCTTCTTTCTATTCACACACACACACACACGAACACACTACTATTTGTTGAAAGGAAAGTGTTAAAAGTCACAACGTATGCAACTCTACTATAACAATATTGACTGTTATTGTTGCTGCAATCAGGTAAAAGGTTTGAAAATCTTATTTTCTTAACAATTTGTATTCAGTTTTATAATGAAAACTGATGATATTATAAAACTACATTCATCATATTTTAAGCTATTAAATTATATTTTTTTATTTCAAGGTGATAATACGTATTCGTGATTTGTATTGGTATGGAATGTTTTTAGTCTCGTGTTTCAAAAAACTTGGTTCGGGTGTACAAAATATATTAACATTTCATATACTTTCTATTTTATATTATTTTGGCTTTCTGTTAAGATCACAAGAATATTTTAAGCTTAAAATTATTTCTATTTGATATTTTACCCTGCTATTTGTAAGTTTATAAGCTAACAGTACTAATGTGATATTTTTGCTTGTAAGTGTATTTTGTCTATATTCAAATTGTATATGTTTTTGTTTAAATTTATTTGTATTTGTTTAACTACTTGTGCGGTTTGCCACGTACTTGAGCATTTTTAGAATTTTGGCCAGTGTCCAAAAGAGAAGCAACATAAGTAAAAATAAAAAAAAAAAAAAAATAAAAAGAGAAAAAATAATTTAAAAAACATCAACCATCATTCATCTGCCACTCTTCTATGAACACAATCATGCATACATACATTTTTGTGAATAATGGCATATGTGTATGAAAATAAAATATGTGCTCAGTCTAGGTATATTAGTTCAACTATATCTTATTTCACTTCTTTCTATATAATTTGTTACAATCTTTTATTTTTGCTTTTGTAGACTTAAACATATTTTTTTTTATTCAATTTTTCTTTTTCCCAAGTGCTTATTCAAACTTAAAGTAACCTATAAGTATATGTTAACACTTAAGCTATAAATTTATTTCATCATATAATAATATTTTCCTCAGACTGTAAACTGATTACTTTTTTTTTATTATTGTCATTGAATGGACTTAAAACCTCATAGTGATTACCTGTTGTGTTGCTGTTTTGTATGGCTAAAAACCGCATTATGTTACTGGGTATTAAGATTTTGTAGATTTAAAATGTCTTGACGACATGCGAGTCATTTTACATAAAAATGTTTGCGGTTATCTTAAGGTCAAAATTGTTTTGTCAAATAAATCCTTGTGTATTCTTTTCTAAAGGTCATTTTAATTGAGGAGACTATAATGTTTTTGTTGTGAGTAAAAATAAAACAAAAAGTCATATGCATTATTTTTTTGACATTTAAGTTTTTGACGTATTCATAGTAGATGCATTGGCAATTGTTACAATGAGTTCAATTTTGGACAAAACTTGCATTAAAATAATTCAAATAGATTATTTCGTAAAATTTGTAATATTTTCGGACAACATAATCGTCCTTCTGAGACCGCTATTAAGAATTTGGCTCATTCAATTGAAAATATCCCAGAAAAGAGCTATAGTGTTGAAGCTGATCCAAATTTGTCAATCCTTCGACGTTCTCAACAAACGGAGTTTTCGAAAGCCTTCACATGGCTAATTTTTGGTAAGGATTTGATGTTGAAGCTTTACAGGGTTTAACTAGTGCAGAAATTGAAACCTACTGGCCATTCACATCGCCATAGATTCGCTCAATTCATTCGCGAACAACCGGCTGGATTTTCTGAAAAAATAATTGTTTCAAACGAAGCGTATTTTCACTTGTCAATAGTCAAAAGTTCGTCATTTGGGCTTCTGAAAATCCTAAAGCAATTATTCAAAAGCCTTTGCACGGTCAACGTTTCACTCTACGGTGCGCTATGTGGTCTGGATTCGTAATTGGGCCGTTTTATTGAAGCTGGAATGCTGGAAATGTGGTAACGGTCAATGCATCACGCTATCGCGATATGCTAATAACTCGATTTTGGCCCATTATTGATAATGTGGATATCACTGAAATGTGGTTTCAAGAGGACGCTGCCACATCTCACACAGCTAGTAAGGCCATCAATTTATTGCAAACAAAATTTTCCAATCGCATATATTCACTATAATCGGCAATTAGGGGGCCACCCAGAACGTGTGGTTCAGGGATATGATAAGAACAGAGTCTATACGGAAACAATCGAAATGATTTCAACCCTAAAGCTCAAAATCTGTGCTGACTAACGAAATAGAACTGCCTATAAGAAGTTCAATGTTTTAAAACTTATAATTTTTTTTGCATTCTAAATTAAAAGTTTAATGAACAAACCAAAGCAGTTGAGTCTGTAACCATTACTTTGAAACTGAAGTAGGTAAATATCGTATGCACAATGGGCATACTTCTCTTTGAAGTTTATTCATATACAAACGAGTGGTTTTTACAAAAATTTAAATAGAGACTTATCCGAATATTTGACGCTCAATAAAAGTAAAATTTTCTTTTCGGAAATATTAAAATCCGAATATTTATTTTTATTTTTATTCGACCTTTTTTATTTGAATTAAATATGTTTTAATTTTTGAATCGGTCTTTTTAATTAAATTTTAACGACATATTTTTTCATTATTTTGCTTTACTATGGGAAGCTTCTTCAGGAAAATTAATTTTTAATAACAAAAATTATTAACAAATTTGTTAAAAAAATAAGTTTTCCTGAAGGAGCTTCCCATAGGAAAGCGAAATATTGAAAACATATATCGTTAAAATTTAATTAAAAAGACCGATTAAAAGATTAAAACGTATTTAATCCGAATATTTTTTAAAAATTTAGAAATAATTAAAATTTATAAATTATATTTTACGTTTAAAAGAATGACAGGTAAAATGGTAGGTAAAATAGTTTCGGGCAAAATGACACTTAAAACTTGATATTTATAATGTTTTTTTTTGCAGAATTATTATTATTTAGCGCAGAAACAACATTTCCAATATTACAACAAAATCTAACAATATGGGCTCTTCAATTGTTGAAGATACTCGTATACAAAACACTAAAGCGGTGAAAATTTTCTTTTAATTAACAAAATTATTTCAAATCTAAAGTTTCTAAAAAGTCATGTTTATTGCTTATGGGTCTTAAGGAATACAGATAGAAAAAGATATTTTTTTACATTTTTCCTGTAATTTCATTATACAGTATAAATATAGTGGAAATATAACTATTAAGACTTTAAATAAATTGACAAATTTAAATGACCTTAATTTAAAGTGATAAAACCTGGTCAAAGAGCAAAGTATTGGATATTGCAGGCACACATTTAAACTGACTGAAAATAATTTAAAACACGAATACGTTTAGTACTTACGCTGTTACAAATGTTAAACCAACACTCCAATAAACCTTCATACACACAAACAAACACACACAGATACAAAGCCAATAATAGTAGTGGCATTTTCAAGTTACAACCGGACATTGACAGAAAAGGTCTCGAAGGGTCAGTCGTGACTGAATGTGCGAATAATAGTGGTTAACGTAAATATGTTTGTGTTAGAATGAAATACGTTATAATAATAAATGCGCGTAGACTCTAGTACTTTGGATATACTTATCGTATTATGTAATAAAATAACAAAAAAACTAACGTTAGAGCTATAAAATAGTATAAAAACCACAAGGAATAACAAAGTAAATAAATATTGTTTTGAAATTGTATTTTGTAAATCAACAATGAACACATACCTGTATTTTATTAAGTAATTTTCGTTTGGTGTTTTAGAATTAAGAGATCGTGGTGGCGTTTGTTCTCTTTCTTTTTTGCTTTGGTTTGAGTTGATTCAATTTTAATTTCTTTGTACTGATGTCTGCCGTACTGTATTAATTTTGTAAAGTCGAACCCAATAAAATTTCTTCAATTTTTGTGATGTTTTTAAAGAAAAATTTTTCACATCTTTAGGTAATGTGATTCAGTTAAAATATTTTTTAAATTTTACTTTTTACCTGCTTCCATCTAGAAATTGTAATTTTTAAATATTTTTTATTCTATTTGTTTTATTTACAATCTATCCATGGAAAATAAGTAAATTTTATAAAATAAGAAAATAACATTCATTGTTGAACTCCAATAAGAGAAATAATATACAAAAACAAAAATTATTAAATTTATTTCAAAAATGTATATATTATACAATATATACAAAAATCTTGAAGAATTTTATTTATATATAAATGATTAGGTTCAAAATAGCAAGTCTAATATGTGGTTTCTTTTCAGTCTTCTAACTTTGTTTGTGTCCTCTAGTAGCATTATTGCCAATGGGTTATTCAGCCTCTCCAAGTAATTTTCGTTATATTTTCTAACTTCTTCTTTAACCATCAGAATTGATAAGCCATCATGTTAACAAGAGCGTTAACAAAGGATCTCAATGTTTTTGACTGAAACCTCTGTATGAATTTTAATGTTAGAATTGCTGACCGTTCCTCACAACAGTATACCATCTGTCCACACTGGTTTAAACATTACTTTGTATAAAATTACCTTATTCTCGAGACTTAGTTTGAATTTGGGGCCTAGTAACCAAAATAGGCACTTGAATTTCAAGTTAGGATGCTGTTTCTTAGCTTTAATGTGCTTTTTCCATGTAAGCCTGCGATCAATGTGGAGACCTAAATATTTGAATGTGGAATATCACTGTTGCTAATTGATACACGTGAGCAGTTTGCACGTGTGTTAACTTTTATCTTCCATTTATTTAACCAAATTCCTATTTCATCAAGCTCTCTTTGAAGATATAGTGATGCAACGTCCGAGTCTGTATCAGCAGCTAATACCGCTGTATCATCAGCGTAGGTTGTAACTAGTACTTTATTTATTAAGGGCATATCCGATGTAAAAATTGTATATAAAATTGGGCCTAACCCACTACCCTGCGGGACTCCAACCTTGAAACTGTAAATTTCAGAAAAATCTCTGTTGACCTTAACATACTAATACCTTTCGCTGGTATAAGATTTTAGTACTAGGTAAAAATATGTTGGAAGTAGTTTTTTAAGCTTATATATTAGGCCTGCATGCCTGACTCTATCAAATGTTGTACATCCAAAAATACACCTGAACAATATCTTCTCATTTCCAAGGAATCCCGTATAAAACTTACTATACAATGGCAATGTTTATTTGTGCCAGGCCTATATGTCCAAATCCGAATTGGTACTCTGGTAATATATTTCTTTTCCTAGTATAGATAACATTCTTCTCAGAAATATCCTTTCAAATATTTTGGAGAAAGTGACCAGCAAATTTATAGGGCGATAAAATGTTAAACATTTTCTGGCTTTCCAGGTTTAAGGACCATTACCACTTCCGCACGTTTACATTGCGAAGAAAAATGGTTTAGCCTCAAAATTGAATTAAATATAAGAAAAATAACAGCTTTCTTAGGCAAGGCTTGAACTTTTTTAAATACAACTAAGTTTTAAAGTGTCTGAACTAGCATTAATGAATTTCAAATATTTTATTTAATAGCTTGCTTTATTTTTTACTTTTAAACGTTAAAATAATAAAAACTTTTATTTATAGTTTTGGCAAATAAGAAAAAGGCAACTAATGTTAGTCAGTAGTAATTTGATGAATGAAAAAGCGATTATTTTTATTAGAATTTATAAATACTACATATTTTTTTATGTACAACATATTTTTGTATATTGTCTTACTATAAGCAATTTAATTCGTGCTTGATTCCTTTAAACAAATATTTCATGATATTCTCACAAAATATTTATTACAAAAATTTTTATTAAAAAATAAACATCTTATGATATTCTCATAAAACATTTATTCAAATAAAAATAAAAATATTTAAAATGTATTGTAATAGGGGAGAGTACATCCATATTGCAATTTCTCTATTGCTCAAATAGCTCGTCAGTGAAAATTACCCCAATATTGTATAGAAAAATCTAAGTCTTGTATCCAAAGCCAAACTGATTCTATGAGAATTTTTCATAAAATCAACATAGCATAGACAGCAAGACTCAAAGATACTTCCATACAAACACTACAAAACATTTCAAAACAACAAAAAATATTGTTTATTTTCAATCATTTCTACATAAGGGCTTCCATTGGAAACCATTCATATGTAATTTGAAAATTCCAGAAAATAAAAAAATATTTGTTAATAATTTTACAAAATTTTAAAAAGGAACGGGCACATGCAATAGAAAAAGGTAATTTATAATTACTCGGAATCATTTTCAAATAAATAAAATAAAATTGCTTATATTGAAAATTATTCCGAGTAATTATAAATTACATATTGTCTTACTTATAACAATAATTTGAAACTAAAATTATAACTGTTTAAATCACAAATTTTTGTTGCATATTCTGTTGTCTATTAAAATAAACTTTTCATTTACGCGGTTGTGAATAGTGTATTTGATAGCATTGGTTATCAAAAAATAATATGCAATTTTATCAGACATGGGAATTTTTAACTAACAATAAGATAAAAATAATTTACAAGCATAAAAAAGCAGGTAAATTTGTAGAGCAATCGAATGGAAAATATATAATAAATTTTTATACTATTGTAATGCAATATTTTCTAAATCGCTGCATCGGTATGTTGAAAACACTCAAATTTAACCATTAAATATATAATAATTCATATTCATTTAAATTTTTTTCTTTACTCATGACGGCAAATTATTAAAAAATAAAACCAAATTTTGAAAACAAAACAAAGTTTGAAATCTTTTTCCAACATTACTTCAGGCTGATGGTACCTACTGGCTTATGACTTTGCCTTGTTTCTGTTCAATTATTAAAAACCAAGCGCTATTTTTGTTTGTTTTAAAGTAAAGAAGAGAAAGTTACAATTTTTTTTTGTTAAAATAATCCAAGTAAAACACATAAATTCCTCATTTATTTACAATTTAATTTATTTCTGTTCCACAAAATATATCCAAATATATCTAAATTAAAACTGAAAACCTTCGTGCATTCACATTTACTATGCTGGATACTTGCTTAAATTTTTTTAATTTGATTTGTTGATAGAATTGCATGCTGAATACTTTTACTACACGAAAATTCATCCAACTGTACTGATAGAACCTATGTAGTAGAGCAGCTTACCAGAGGATAGTTCAAAACGGGTGTGGTGTTGAGATTTTTTTAAATCGCTCGTTAAACATTTATACCTACTTTTGCACATAATGAGCATTATGCCCTTAGTCATAGTTACATAAACAATTTGATATACGTATGGTAATAGAAAGGCATTTTTTTTACGATGTCATATGTTCAGGTATTTTATGATGCGTTGCTATGTTTCTAAAGAAGACGACGATTTGAGGTGTGCTAACACTTTCCATCACGATTCCTAACCTTCAGTCTTTCTTTCTTTCTTTTTGTTCGTGTAATTTTAATTAACTTTTATCTGCATTAATTTCTAGATAGTTTAGAGCAGAAACATTTAGTTTAAAGTACAAACAGAATAAAGTTTATTTCCACTGGAACAAACTTTTTGTCACATTAAAAGCATATTTGAAACTTTTACAACTGTGTTCATAAAGCAATAAACTCCTAAATTAATATAAAGTTTTTTTTTTACGAAATCATATAACCCACGGTAATTGTATGTGCAGATACCTACAAGTTTGCCTTATATTCCTGAATAATTTTAAACCATTATCACCACTGCTGACAATGTCAAGTCAGCTTAATGGCGTCATCCGCTATCGTGATGACGGTTGTGCGAGTATTGTTTTTGCGTCTGTTAAAATAAATTTTATAAATGTTCAAAAAGAGAAAAATGTTTTTTTATTCATCATTTTTGTATAGCCTTTGCATATAAATTGGTTGCAAAAAAAATTAATTGCTTAATAAAATTTTATTTGCCATTGCATTCTGCAAACAGCTGCAATTCTAAATTATAGCCTATAAAATGCCAAAGAGTTCACATTTTCATCACACCATAAACTAAAATATAAACACAAAACCACACACTATATCTGCCTCTTTAGCACACAAACACAAACACACACACACACAAACTCAATCTAAGCCACTCACCGTACTTATCTCAATCACATTCATTTGTATAACTATATGCGAGTGGATATGCAAGGTTTTGTGTATGCAAGTGTTTGTATGCAATGCAAATGATACTAATACATGAGTGTAGTTTTTTAAGGATTGCGTTAAGTTTATGCAGAAACAATAATAACTTGTTTATTTAATTTTTTTTTAACTTTAAATTCCTTTTTTCCTGGTATTTAAAAAATATTTCCGTTTATAGATTTCTCAAAAGCTCTTTTTAAGCAAAATAAATCCAAAAATTAAGCTGCTAAATATCAACAATATTTGATTCTATCGAAACTTAACTATCGCGCTTAACTATCTATTAATTGTGAAACCAATTTTGTGAGAATTTAATTTGCAGATGTGGTCCTTTTTACTAGTTCCCTACTTAGCCTCTGGATTACATTTTATGGTATTATATTGTCATTGTACTAGGCTCACAGCCCAGCAACTTTTCATGTATCGAAAGCCGTTGTTTAAGCCACCATTAAAGATAGAGTTATTGGATAAAGTCATACATACTTAAAAGCCATATCGATTAAATTATCGAATGGATTGTGTAACTTGTAACCGCGGCCAACACGACATTAATCATATTTAAAAAATATATACTATGAACTTATCTGTCAGATTATAACCAAAAAATTTCATATCGAAATTTTAATTTTAAAATATTTTTACATTCTGTGCTCTTTTAAGTCTATCGATTGATTGGACTTCCATTAAATATCTTGTTTTAGACTATCATATCTACAGCTTTTTAAAAAAATGGACCAATAAACGTTTATTCTTATGGTCTTAGAAAATAAACATTTTGTTAAAATCAAGCATAAATGACATAACATATTTTTCTCTAATAACGTTTTTCTTTAAAACGCCTTTATTTATGCCAGATTTAGTACAATAAATTGCTTTTTTTTACTTAATCAAGAAAGTCTAAAAATTCCTTTAAAAAAAATAGGCCAGTTAAAATTTTTTTTATAAAAAAAAAAACTTCTACAATGAAAAACAAAATAAAATTAAAATGCTTCAATTTTCTTTTTATAAAATTTAATCCAAATTTGCTGTAAAAACCTTTTAAAAAAACTGTAATTATAGTCGCATACAGGCTTCCCATTGAAAGTTTTTATTGAATAATGTTAGACAATAAAAAAGTATGTCAAAATCAAGGTATACATATGCGATAGAAAATAAATTAACAAATAAATAGCAAAAAAAAACGTTTTGTAAAACTTAAATTTAATTTGTGATTGTGGCAGCACGACAAATATGCAATTATAAAAAGTACAGTAATCCAAAAAATTTAAATACGCATTATTTTTTTTTTCATAATCAAATACATGGTAATTCAAGCATCTTGCTTGTATTAATTTCTTAAAAACTCCCTTACTATTTTAATAAGGTTATTAGCAATAAAATATTTAATTTATTTCTATTTTAAATTTAAAAAATTTACACCTTCAATTTTTTTTAGATGAAAGCGTTCTAGAACTCAAAGAAACAGTTGTATTTTTCCCTCATTGTTGCTTGTTGTTTCAAAACACTTAATAAGCCGGCACATAGAGATTAAGGTGCACAAAAAATATAGTACCAAGAGTCAGTCTAATTGCACTGAAACTTCAGACATCTATAGATAAAAAATGCATATTTGATATCAGAAAACCTGGCCGTGATAGGATATTTTAAGATTTAAGATCCTTTAAATAATTTCTTCGAGGTCTGTAAATTAAGTAATGAAACTGGAGACGGTATGATTTGCCTTCAGTGCGGGTTTGACATTGCTCTAGTCATTAGGTCGTGAAACAGGTTTTCTGTTGTATCCTAAAAATAAGTGAAATCAGTTTCGCACAACGGTGTGCTATCAGGTTTTGTTCCAGGCTTGAGCACAGTGCATCGGAAACTCTTGCTAAAATTGAGCAGACCTACAAGGTAGTGTTTCAAGCAGTTTCAAAAGAAAAATGTTTGAGCATGAACCATGAAGCTGAAGCCTTTCAAGAAATTGTTGACAGAAGCCGGGATCTTGTGCGATAGTATAATGGGTTGATAGCCAGCACAATCGGGGAAGAGTTGAGTCACAACACCGATCATTAGATTTTGACCAATGAATTGAGTTTGAGAAAAATCTGCTGAAAAATGGTTCCAAAAACCTTTTGCAAGACCAAAAGGATGTCAGGAAGGAAAGGTGGCATGATATTTTGCATGGATTGACCTCCGTTTTCTGGAACAGATCATTACTGGTGACAAGTCTTGTGTTTTTTAAACATAACCTAAAATCCAAGCACCAGATCCTTGAGTGGTACACTTCAATCTCTCCAAGGCCTAAAAAAGCAAGTGTGGTAAAGTCAGAGATCAAATGCGTGCTGATTTGATATCCACGGAATCGTTCACAACGAGTATATACTCAAAGGTCAAAGAGTCAATCAACACTTTTTCTGGGAGGTTCTTAAAAAACGTCGAAAAAGGGTAAGACCAATTAACTCGGTGTTACATCACGATAATGCTCTTTGCCACACAGCAATTTCCATAAACGAATTTTCGGCCAGTAAAAACATTTCTGTGGATCCTCAGCCTCCATATATACACCTGACTTAAGTTCATATGATATTTTCCCTTCCGAAAGTTGAAAAATTATCTCAAGAGAACTGATTTTGGGACAATCGAAAACATTCAAATGGCTGTAACCGAACAGCTGAAGGCTACTCTAGTATCGAAATTCCAGCACTGTTAGGAGAAGTAGAAGAATCGACTACAGCGCTGTACGGCTTCAGAAGGGGGTTATTTTGAAGATGACAATATAAAATTGTAAGTTTATTTGAATAAAAACAAAATTAAATAATCCTTCCCATTACTTATTCACTCATTACCTCGTACACCGAGCCTTGGAATTTGTAGTTTAGAAAATATTGAAGAAATTGTATTCTTGTTGTTTGCAGAAATAAAACTGTACCGATTTTTATATTATCTTATTAAATTGCTTCTAATATTTTATACATTTCCAGAGATATGAGTTGGCATTATCTGATCTAAAAATTCTTTTTGTGTTTCTTTTAATTGTGTAGACTTAAGAACATTTTAAGATTAAATTACAAAAATTATTAAAGTTTTAAAGCAGCAATAATTAATAAATTAGAAGAAATTTATGTTAAAAATATTTGTAACTTTTCAAAAACTGTTCATTAAATTATGTCAAAAGAGTTCATTCTGTAACTAATGGCAAATCATAATCTCCTGTTTTATTTACTTTGCTAATAATATTCTCATCGCAAATTTTTTCAGCTTTTCTTGGGTTTTTATTCCAGCCAATGTAACGCCATTTGCTCACAGGCTGCTTTATCAATAGTTTTTGCTGCTGTGAAACATTATAATCACACATACTATCTGTCTTATTTTTTCATATTAATCTAAGCTAATTGGTAGTTTTTTAATTATTTTTTTTAACTTATTCCAATATTCTAAAAAACTTATCCAATAGAAATAATTACTCTTTATGGGAAATGAACTCAACTACTGCGTTATTGTATTCAGTTACTTCGTGCATTTTAATCATGCAAGCAACAGCTTATTCAGGTATAACCCAAAATCTAATTTCCTCATAGAGTACTTTATGACACTAGTAAGATACTTTATGACATTTGTAGTTTGAACAAGCAGAAAAACAGGCATTTAAAAACTGAAGTTACCTTATATTTACAATATACAGTTTTTTTATTTTATCGGTTTTATTTAGTTCTTCGTCTTGTTAAAATCCATTTAATAGTTTCTTTTTTTGTAGCAATTCTTTTTATATCCCTAAAACCTGATTTTATTCTTGTGGTGCCTTGAAGTTTTAACGACAATATGGAAAAAGCCAAATACTATTTGATTTTAAGTGGATTTAATCAAAATATAGTGATGGCATATATTTTATTTTGAATAACAAAGGTAATTAAGTAGATTTTGCTCGAAATCTCTTAATAAGTTATCGTGTCAGCTCCCTATAAAATATTGCGAATTCTGATTTCCTCAAAAAAACCTTATTTTAAATTATCATGATCAAGTTTTAATTAATCAGATTTTTCCAAACAAAGTATTCTTGAAACTAAAAATTGAGCATATCTTACAACCAATATATTAGCACAATTTTATCTTAGAGCCCACTGTTTAAAAAAAAAAAACATAATAAAAAAACTAGACTTAATCTGAAAACTAATACATTTAAATTTAATTCCACAACAATATAATCAGATTTGACATATTTTTACTTATTTTTATTTGTAAGCCTATGATAATCTAAAATGAATTTATTGGGTTAATATTGTTTATTTTTGCACTATTTTCAATTTAAAAACACACAAAATGAATTCATTTTTATGCAAAATAAAAAGGTTTAATAAAAACTCGTTTGAAAGCCGTTTTTGTTTTTAATGAATTGAAAATATATAAAAGAGAGAATACACAAACTTTATTACTAAACTCTTAAACAATCATTAAACAAAATATAAAACACTATGTGCTAAAATTGAATAATAATGAAATTGAAGTTGTCCTTCAAACAAGAAAAAAAAATAACGGAAAATGTGAAAGTTAAAAAAAGTTAATTAATAAATTGCCTCAACACTGTCAGTGGTGAAATATTAGTGGTAGAGAAAAATTGTTGCCGATTTTTTTATCCAAACAATACGAATTAATTTGTCTTTAATTTTTAAGTAGCATGTCATCCCTATTTTGCAAACTAGAGAAAGACACGCCAAATGGAAAACTCGCTTTTGGCGGAAATAAGTTTTTTGATATCTTAAACGTAAGTGAAGCGTTTTAAAACGATATTGTACTCCGTCGATTGCCATCAATATTTCAAAACAGCAGTTATTAGAAAACCAACTATTTTAAAGTACTTAAATAAAAGTTGGCTACAGGTCTTATTTCAATTTTATTGCTTTTATAAAAAATAAGAATATAATGTAGTGCATTATTTAGCATAATCCTGCAAGAGTTGTAAGAGACCATAACACGAGAACCGATCTTTTATGTTGCAAAAATTTCATTATTTGTTATCGCAAACAGCTTTAATTTGTTTGTACAGCCTATCTAATATATTTTTTTTGATTATTAAATATTTTATAAAATAAGCAATTTTATTATTCGTGCTTGATTCCTTTAAATAAATATTTCATGACATTCTCACGAAATATTTATTTCAATAATTTTTATTAAAAAATAAACATTTTATGATATTCTCATAAAACATTTATTTTAATAAAAATAAAAAATATTTGAATTGTATTACTGCGGGGGAGAGCATATCCATATTGCAATTTCACTATTTCTCACATAGCTCATCAGTGAATTTTACCCCAATATTGTATAGAAAAACCTAAAAGTCTTATATCTAAAGCCAAACTGATTCCATGAGAATTTTTTCATAAAATCAACATAGCATAGACAAAAATACTCAAAAACACTTCTATACAAACACAGCAAAACATTTCAAAACAACAAAAAAAACATTGTTTATTTTCAATCATTTCTACATAAGGGTTGCCATTGGAAACCATTCATATGTAATTTGAAAATTCAGAAAATAAAAAATATTTGTAAATAATTTTACAAAATTTCTAAGAAAGCAATGAGCACATGCAATGGAAATAAGTAATTTGTTCATCAGAATCATTTTCAATCTAAGCAATTTTATTATTCGTGCAGTAATACATTTCAAATATTTTTTATTTTTATTGAAATAAATGTTTTATGAGAATATCATAAAATGTTTATTTTTTAATAAAAATTATTGAAATAAATATTTCATGAAATATTTATTTAAAGGAATCAAGCACGAATAATAAAATTGCTTAGATTAAAAATGATTCCGATGAACAAATTACTTATTTTAGAAAATTAATGGTTAATCTATAAATTGTTTTATATTCCAAGACAAATCGTTAATAAATAGCCACAATGAACCACTGAAAAACTACTTGAAAATACTGACTGATTTTTTTACAAAACAGGTTCTAACCTTAAATATTGCGAAGACATGTTTAAGGGAAGCCGGAGTTATATTAACACAAATTGTAGAACAGACCTTGTTTGACTAAAGAACGGAAAGTGATTGGTACTTCGGACAGACTTAAATGTCTGCGTGTCACTTTCCATGAGAACTTTGAAAGTTATCGGCTTTTTGACGATATTTTCGAGCAAAGTAGGAAAATTTGCTTCGCTTACTAGGAAGCTCTTAAATGTAGAGGGGTTCATCTTCTAGTGTACCGTCAAATAATCCGCCCTCTCATCTCCTACGCTCCTCCGGCTTGGCTTGGGATTTCTTCTCATCAGATGGAAAGACTGAGGTGATGGGAGTGGTTGGTTTTGGTTGCTTGCCTTGAACTGAAACCTTTTATGGCGGGTTTCACAGGCCACCATGTATAACAATCAGGTTTTTAAAGAAGCTTTCCAGTGCCTCCGTTTTCGAAAAAGGTGTAAGAGTTACTTCACTCCATCCGATCTTCCTACTATTTATACCACTTATATCGGTCCAAAGAGGGAAATATATTATAATATAATATATATAATTTATTTTGGTGTTGCGTACAGGAGAGGGCTGTGAAATTCCTGGAGGACGTACGTTCCTTAAAAAACTCCTTTGTATTTTTCTTTTCGCGTGATTTGCGAGTTGTTTGAATGTTTAGATATCTCTTTGATTCGTGGATTCGTTAACTTTCAAGGAGGCTGGCATTCGTTACGAGGATACATATCATATTTTATCATAGTAGGTTACGTTATTTTGGTACCGAGAACACAGTTTATATTGCCCGCTGAATAGTTTTGCTTTATTTTTGTTAATTCATTGTTTTTCTTCGTTCACTAAAAATTTATTATTTTTGTTTTTTTCTGTTTTGTTTTTATAGTTGTAAGTCAATTTTAATATTTTTTATTTTTAAGTTAATCTGTAAGAGGTTTAGGTCCCTTATATGTATATATATTTTTTTGGGTTATTTAATTTTTCTTTGGAATTTTTATTTACTTTGAATATTATTGCACTTTTGATACAAACGATTTAATTTTATCATGTAAATTACTTACAAAAGTCTGTAAATTAAAATGTATCAAAGATATTGTTTACATATTCTCTAATTTTTGCAACTAATAATGAAACAGTTTTAGTATTATAGCAACGAAATATTCTTTGCTACGAGTCTGAGTGTATTTTAGTTTTTAAATTTAATAAGAAAGGACATTGGCTACATATTTTTATAAAAAAAATAGAATATTTATTTGTTAATTAGATTCCACATTAGCATACGCCTCGCCTTACTACCTTATGTTGTATACACTGTAGAGATAGCCTCTTTAACCAAGAAACTTTGTAAATATGAATATGAGAAATTTAAGTAATTAATCACTATTTGTTTGGCTATACTAAATCGAACTTTCTGTTAACCAACTGTTTAATAACGAACTCAATACTATTTAAATATTCTGGTAATTTTTTTATAGCACGTGCTGTTCCAGTATCATAATTATTGCTATATAAGAGGATGAGTGCGCGGAGGCTTGCATGTAATTTAATTTTAAATTTTGTTTGTGTTTTAGCTGTTGTTTAGACCTTTCATTGTTTATTAAATAACATTATTGTCTTTTTAGTTATATTTTTAAGCTTTCGACTGTAAAAATGCAATTTGTTTTGATTAGAACAGGTTAAATGAAGAATGCTGATACCAAATATTTTTACATCATTTATTTCAATTATCAACAACTGTTATTCTTTTTTGTTGCAATAAAGTAAATATATTAAATATGAAAAAGTAGAAAACAAGTTTTTATTTGTATATCATCTCAGTGACGAGGGTGTGTTCTTAATAATAAAATTAAAAACCTTGTTGTCGATAATTAAACAAATATCTATTATTTAATTCATTCAAATATGCTGTGCAGGAAGGAATAAAAGTTTATTTAAGATATAGATTCATATGACATCATATATATTGCGATTTTTTTTTTATCCAAAAAAATTTTCTTAAAGAAGATAAATAATAATCAATCGCAAGAATAATGGAAAAGATAATTTGTACTCGTAATATGTAATGATTTTATTATGCAGATACGCTTAAACGCACGTTAAATCGCAGCAACATTAGTCAGCAATGACAATGTTACCATCATGGCGTCGTTTCTTGTCAATTAATGTCTCCTGTTTGTCATCGTCATCATGACTGTCGACACCAATAGCGCCATTGCTGTTTATTTGTGCGTTTATGCCAGATTTTTTTACATTTATACAGTAAAACTGCTGTTGTAATTTTCTTATTTTATATGTTACCCATGTTGTAGTAGGTTTTATATCCGTTTTGCATAGTGAAATCATTAATAATATGGCTGAATAAAATTTATTCATTCAGTTTCTTCATTTCATTTTTTTTTTATTCTTTATGTTATGGCATATTTAACAAAACGTCAGGATAATAGATAATTGGCACTTTAAGTAGAAGTTTTAAAGAAAAGAGAATAAAACTAGTTTCCTAGTGTGTTACACTATTATAAATTACACTTAAATTTAATAGTCGGTGTAAAAAGAAAAAAGTATTGTTATACAATATCTAGCTCCAACTACTCAAGCAAATACTACTGACGTTGTTAGTATTTTTGGGAAATCATATCTTTATATATATTCATGTGAGAGACTTTAAGTTCTCTACGCGAAAAAAAATTTAACGAACTAATATTTAACATTCCAAAACAAATTTATCAATGTATTTAAAATACATAATATAATATAATATAATATAATAATATAATATAATATAATATAATATAATATAATATAATATAATATATATAATATAATATAATATAATATAATATAATATAATATAATATAATAAAATATAATATAATATAATATAATATAATATAATATAATATAATATAATATAATATAATATAATATAATATAATATAATATAATATAATATAATATAATATAATATAATATAATATAATATAATATAATATAATATAATATATATAATATAATATAATATAATATAATATAATATAATATAATATAATATAATATAATATAATATAATATAATATAATATAATATAATATAATATAATAATAATATAATATAATATAATATAATATAATATAATATAATATAATATAATATAATATAATATAATATAATATAATATAATATAATATAATATAATATAATATAATATAATATAATATAATATAATATAATATAATATATAATATAATATAATAAAATATAATATAATATAATATAATATAATATAATATAATATAATATAATATAATATAATATAATATAATATAATATAACATAGGTGTTAGACTTTGAAATGTAATAATGTCCTGGCATTAATCCATGAAACTAAATCTGGCAATTTTTATCCATGTATTTCGACTGGATATGAGTTGACAGCTGTTAATAGGTTTTTATTAACTTTGTTTGTAAAATTGAGTAAAAGTAGCTGTCAAAGCTGCGTAAACATTTTATACTTTTGGTTATAACTCACTTATAGTAAACAAGAAATAAACAAGAAAATAAAACAAGAAAAAAAATAAAAAATTTTAAACGAAAGATAAAATAAAATCGGACAGATGTTGGACTACAAGAACTACAAATTTAACCGAATAT
>JASKUP010000194.1:0-30629 GCA_030448955.1 Trichopoda pennipes | reverse complement strand
TTTTAACGGTTGTGTCGACTACTACTGTTAACGGTTGTGTCGACACTACTGTTAACGGCTGTGTCGACTACTACTGTTAAGGGTTGTGTCGACTACTACTGTTAACGGCTGTGTCGACTACTACTGTTAAGGGTTGTGTCAACACTACTGTTAACGGGTGTGTCGACTACTACTTTTAACGGTTGTGTCCACACTACTGTTAACGGTTGTGTCGACACTACTCTTAACGGTTGTGTCGACACTACTGTTAACGGTTGTGTCGACACTACTGTTAACAGTTGTGTCGACACACCGTTAACAGTTGTGTCGACATTACTGTTTAATGGTTGTGTCGACACTACTGTTAGCGGTTGTGTCGACACTACTGTTAACGGTTTTGTCGACTACTACTGTTACGGTTGTGTCGACTACTACTGTTAACGGTTGTGTCGACACTACTGTTAACGGTTGTGTCGACTACTACTGTTAACGGCTGTGTCGACACTACTGTTAACGGTTGTGTCGACTACTACTGTTAACGGTTGTGTCGACACTACTGTTAACAGTTGTGTCGACTACTACTGTTAACGGTTGTGTCGATACTACTGTTAACGGTTGTGTCGACTACTACTGTTAATTGTTGTGTCGCCACTACTGTTAACGGTTTGTGTCGACTACTACTGTTAACGGTTTGTGTCGACACTACTGTTAAGGGTTGTGTCGACAACTACTTTCAACGGTTGTGTCCACACTACTGTTAACGGTTGTGTCGACTACTACTGTTAACGGCTGCATCGACACTACTGTTAACGGTTGTGTCGACTACTACTGTCAACGGCTGTGTCGACACTACTGTTAACGGTTGTGTCGACTACTACTGTTAACGGTTGTGTCGGCACTACTGTTAACGGTTGTGTCGACTACTACTGTTAACGGTTGTGTCGACACTACTGTTAACGGTTGTGTCGACTACTACTGTTAACGGCTGTGTCGACACTACTGTTAACGGTTGTGTCGACTACTACTGTTAACGGTTGTGTCGACACTACTGTTAACGGTTGTGTCGACTACTACTGTTAACGGCTGTGTCGACACTACTGTTAACGGTTGTGTCGACTACTACTGTTAACGGTTGTGTCGACACTACTGTTAACGGTTGGTGTCGACACTACTGTTAACGGTTGTGTCGACACTACTGTTAACGGTTGTGTCGACACTACTGTTAACAGTTGTGTCGACATTACTGTTAATGGTTGTGGTCGACTACTACTGTTAACGGCTGTGTCGAACATTACTGTTAACGGTTGTGTCGACACTACTGTTAACGGTTGTCTCGACACTACTGTTAACGGTTGTGTCGACACTACTGTTAACGTTGTGTCGACACTACTGTTAACGGTTGTGTCGACTACTACTGTTAACGGTTGTGTCGACACTACTGTTAACGGTTGTGTCGACTACTACTGTTAACGGTTGTGTCGACACTACTGTGTAACGGTTGTGTCGACTACTACTGTTAACGGCTGTGTCGACACTACTGTTAACGGTTGTGTCGACTACTACTGTTAACGGCTGTGTCGACACTACTGTTAACGGTTGTGTCGACTACTACTGTTAACGGTTGTGTCGACACTACTGTTAACGGTTGTGTCGACACTACTGTTAACGGTTGTGTCGACACTACTGTTAAGACGGTTGTGTCGACAATACTGTTAACGGTTGTGTCGACACTACTGTTAACGGTTGTGTCGACTACTACTGTTAACGGTTGTGTCGACACTACTGTTAACGGTTGTGTCGACACTACTGTTAACGGTTGTGTCGACTACTACTTTTAACGGTTGTGTCCACACTACTGTTAACGGTTGTGTCGACTACTACTGTTAATGGCTGCATCGACACTACTGTTAACGGTTGTGTCGACTACTACTGTTAACGGCTGCGTCGACACTACTGTTAACGGTTGTGTCGACTACTACTGTTAACGGCTGCGTCGACACTACTGTTAACGGTTGTGTCGACTACTACTGTTAACGGCTGTGTCTGACACTACTGTTAACGGTTGTGTCGACACTACTGTTAACGGTTGTGTCGACACTATTGTTAACGGTTGTGTCGACACTACTGTTAAACGGTTGTGTCGACACTACTGTTAACGGTTGTGTCGACTACTACTGTTAACGGTTGTGTCGACACGACTACTGTTAACGGTTGTGTCGACTACTACTGTTAACGGCTGCATCGACACTACTGTTAACGGTTTGTGTCGACTACTACTGTTAACGGCTGTGTCGACACTACTGTTAACGGTTGTGTCGACTACTACTGTTAACGGTTGTGTCGACACTACTGTTAACGGTTGTGTCGACACTACTGTTAACGGTTGTGTCGACACTACTGTTAACGGTTGTGTCGACACTACTGTTAACGGTTGTGCCAACACTACTCTTAACGGCTGTGTCGACTACTACTGTTTAACGGTTGTGTCCACACTACTGTTAACGGTTGTGTCGACACTACTGTTAACGGTTGTGTCGACTACTACTGTTAACGGCTGCATCGACACTACTGTTAACGGTTGTGTCGACTACTACTGTTAACGGTTGTGTCGACACTACTGTTAACAGTTCTGTGTCGACTACTACTGTTAACGGTTGTGTCGATACTACTGTTAACGGTTGTGTCGACTACTACTGTTAATTGTTGTGTCGCCACTACTGTTAACGGTTGTGTCGACTACTACTGTTTAACGGTTGTGTCGACACTACTGTTAAGGGTTGTGTCGACAACTACTTTTAACGGTTGTGTCCACACTACTGTTAACGGTTGTGTCGACTACTACTGTTAACGGCTGCATCGACACTACTGTTAACGGTTGTGTCGACTACTACTGTCAACGGCTGTGTCGACACTACTGTTAACGGTTGTGTCGACTACTACTGTTAACGGTTGTGTCGACACTACTGTTAACGGTTGTGTCGAATACTACTGTTAACGGTTGTGTCGACACTACTGTTAACGGTTGTGTCGACTACTACTGTTAACGGCTGTGTCGACACTACTGTTAACGGTTGTGTCGACTACTACTGTTAACGGTTGTGTCGACACTACTGTTAACGGTTGTGTCGACACTACTGTTAACGGTTGTGTCGACACTACTGTTAACGGTTGTGTCGACTACTACTGTTAACGGTTGTGTCGACACTACTGTTAACGGTTGTGTCGACTACTACTGTTAACGGTTGTGTCGACACTACTGTTAACGGTTGTGTCGACACTACTGTTAACGGTTGTGTCGACTACTACTGTTAACGGTTGTGTCGACACTACTGTTAACAGTTGTGTCGACATTACTGTTAATGGTTGTGTCGACTACTACTGTTAACGGCTGTGTCGACACTACTGTTAACGGTTGTGGTCGACACTACTGTTAACGGTTGTCTCGACACTACTGTTAACGGTTGTGTCCACACTACTGTTAACGGTTGTGTCCGATACTACCGTTAACGGTTGTGTCGACTACTACTGTTAATTGTTGTGTCGACTACTACTGTTAACGGTTGGTGTCGACACTACTGTTAACGGTTGTGTCGACAATACTGTTAACGGTTGTGTCGACACTACTGTTAACGGTTGTGTCGACACTACTGTTAACGGTTTGTGTCGACACTACT
This sequence comes from Trichopoda pennipes, assembly GCA_030448955.1. NCBI lineage: Eukaryota > Metazoa > Arthropoda > Insecta > Diptera > Tachinidae > Trichopoda > Trichopoda pennipes. The sequence goes on along the minus strand of JASKUP010000194.1, from coordinate 26,976 downwards.
GTTAATTGTTGTGTCGACTACTACTTTTAACGGTTGTGTCCACACTACTGTTAACGGTTGTGTCGACACTACTGTTAACGGTTGTGTCGACTACTACTGTTAACGGTTGTGTCGACACTACTGTTAACAGTTGTGTCGACATTACTGTGTCAACGGCTGTGTCGACACTACTGTTAACGGTTGTGTCGACTACTACTGTTAACGGTTGTGTCGACACTACTGTTAACGGTTGTGTCGAATACTACTGTTAACGGTTGTGTCGACACTACTGTTTACGGGTTGTGTCGACTACTACTGTTAACGGCTGTGTCGACACTACTGTTAACGGTTGTGTCGACTACTACTGTTAACGGTTGTGTCGACACTACTGTTAACGGTTATGTGTCGACACTACTGTTAACGGTTGTGTCGACACTACTGTTAACGGTTGTGTCGACTACTACTGTTAACGGTTGTGTCGACACTACTGTTAACGGTTGTGTCGACTACTACTGTTTAACGGTTGTGTCGACACTACTGTTAACGGTTGTGTCGACACTACTGTTAACGGTTGTGTCGACTACTACTGTTAACGGTTGTGTCGACACTACTGTTAACAGTTGTGTCGACATTACTGTTAATGGTTGTGTCGACTACTACTGTTAACGGCTGTGTCGACACTACTGTTAACGGTTGTGTCGACACTACTGTTAACGGTTGTCTCGACACTACTGTTAACGGTTGTGTCGACACTACTGTTAACGGTTGTGTCGACACTACTGTTAACGGTTGTGTCGACACTACTGTTACAGTTGTGTCGACATTACTGTTAATGGTTGTGTCGACACTACTGTTAACGGTTGTGTCGACAATACTGTTAACGGTTGTGTCGACACTACTGTTAACGGTTGTGTCGACTACCTACTGTAAACGGTTGTGTCGACACTACTGTTAACGGTTGTGTCGACACTACTGTTAACGGTTGTCTCGACACTACTGTTAATGGTTGTGTCGACACTACTGTTAACGGTTGTGTCGACAATACTGTTAACGGTTGTGTCGACACTACTGTTAACGGTTGTGTCGACTACTACTGTTAACGGTTGTGTCGACACTACTGTTAACGGTTGTGTCGACTACTACTGTTAACGGTTGTGTCGACAATACTGTTAACGGTTGTGTCGACACTAATTTTAACGGTTGTGTCGACTACTACTGTTAACGGTTGTGTCGACACTACTGTTAACGGCTGTGTCGACTACTACTGTTAAGGGTTGTGTCGACTACTACTGTTAACGGCTGTGTCGACTACTACTGTTAAGGGTTGTGTCAACACTACTGTTAACGGGTGTGTCGACTACTACTTTTAACGGTTGTGTCCACACTACTGTTAACGGTTGTGTCGACACTACTCTTAACGGTTGTGTCGACACTACTGTTAACGGTTGTGTCGACACTACTGTTAACAGTTGTGTCGACACAACCGTTAACAGTTGTGTCGACATTACTGTTAATGGTTGTGTCGACACTACTGTTAGCGGTTGTGTTGACACTACTGTTTAACGGTTTTGTCGACTACTACTGTTAACGGTTGTGTCGACTACTACTGTTAACGGTTGTGTCGACACTACTGTTAACGGTTGTGTCGACTACTACTGTTAACGGCTGTGTCGACACTACTGTTAACGGTTGTGTCGACTACTACCTGTTAACGGTTGTGTCGACACTACTGTTAACAGTTGTGTCGACTACTACTGTTAACGGTTGTGTCGATACTACTGTTAACGGTTGTGTCGACTACTACTGTTAATTGTTGTGTTCGCCACTACTGTTAACGGTTGTGTCGACTACTACTGTTAACGGTTGTGTCGACACTACTGTTAAGGGTTGTGTCGACAACTACTTTCAACGGTTGTGTCCACACTACTGTTAACGGTTGTGTCGACTACTACTGTTAACGCTGCATCGACACTACTGTTAACGGTTGTGTCGACTACTACTGTCAACGGCTGTGTCGGACACTACTGTTAACGGTTGTGTCGACTACTACTGTTAACGGTTGTGTCGGCACTACTGTTAACGGTTGTGGTCGACTACTACTGTTAACGGTTGTGTCGACACTACTGTTAACGGTTGTGTCGACTACTACTGTTAACGGCTGTGTCGACACTACTGTTAACGGTTGGTCGGACTACTACTGGTTAACGGTTGTGTCGACACTACTGTTAACGGTTGTGTCGACACTACTGTTAACGGTTGTGTCGACACTACTGTTAACGGTTGTGTCGACTACTACTGTTAACGGTTGTGTCGACACTACTGTTAACCAGGTTGTGTCGACATTACTGTTAATGGTTGTGTCGACTACTACTGTTAACGGCCTGTGTCGACACTACAGTTAACGGTTGTGTCGACACTACTGTTAACGGTTGTCTCGACACTACTGTTAACGGTTGTGTCGACACTACTGTTTACGGTTGTGTCGACACTACTGTTAACGGTTGTGTCGACACTACTGTTAACGGTTGTGTCGACACTACTGTTAACAGTTGTGTCGACATTACTGTTAATGGTTGTTGTCGACACTCTGTTAACGGTTGTGTCGGACAATACTGTTAACGGTTGTGTCGACACTACTGTTAACGGTTGTGTCGACTACTCTGTTAACAGGTTGTGTCGACACTACTGTTAACGGTTGTGTCGACACTACTGTTAACCGGTTGTGTCGACCTACTACTTTAACGGTTGTGTCCACACTACTGTTAACGGTTGTGTCGACTACTACTGTTAATGGCTGCATCGACACTACTGTTAACGGTTGTGTCGACTACTACTGTTAACGGCTGCGTCGACACTACTGTTAACGGTTGTGTCGACTACTACTGTTAACGGCTGCGTCGACACTACTGTTAACGGTTGTGTCGACTACTACTGTTAACGGCTGTGTCGACACTACTGTTAACGGTTGTGGTCGACACTACTGTTAACGGTTGTGTCGACTACTACTGTTAACGGTTGTGTCGACACTACTGTTAACGGTTGTGTCGACTACTACTGTTAACGGCTGCATCGACACTACTGTTATCGGTTGTGTCGACTACTACTGTTAACGGCTGTGTCGACACTACTGTTAACGGTTGTGTCGACTACTACTGTTAACGGTTGTGTCGACACTACTGTTAACGGTTGTGTCGACACTACTGTTAACGGTTGTGTCGACACTACTGTTAACGGTGTGCCAACACTACTCTTAAACGGCTGTGTCGACTACTACTGTTAACGGTTGTGTCCACACTACTGTTAACGGTTGTGTCGATACTACTGTTAACGGTTGTGTCGACTACTACTGTAATTGTTGTGTCGACTACTACTGATAACGGTTGTGTCGACACTACTGTTAACGGTTGTGTCGACAATACTGTTACGGTTGTGTCGACACTACTGTTAACGGTTGTGTCGACACTACTGTTAACGGTTGTGTCGACACTACTGTTAACTGTTGTGTCGACTACTACTTTTAACGGTTGTGTCCACACTACTGTTAACGGTTGTGTCGACACTACTGTTAACGGTTGTGTCGACTACTACTGTTAACGGTTTGTGTCGACACTACTGTTAACAGTTGTGTCGACACTACTGTTAACAGTTGTGTCGACATTACTGTTAATGGTGTGTCGACACTACTGTTAACGGTTGTGTCGACTACTACTGTTAACGGTTGTGTCGATACTACTGTTAACGGTTTGAGTCGACACTACTGTTAACGGTTGTGTCGACTACTACTGTTAACCGGCTGCATCGACACTACTGTTCAACGGTTGTTGTCGACTCTACTGTTAACGGTATGTGTCGACACTACTGTTAACAGTTGTGTCGCCTACTACTGTTAACGGTTGTGTCGATACTTACTGTTAACGGTTGTGTCGACTACTACTGTTAATTGTTGTGTCGCCACTACTGTTAACGGTTGTGTCGACTACTACTGTTAACGGTTGTGTCGACACTACTGTTAAGGGTTGTGTCGACAACTACTTTTAACGGTTGTGTTCCACACTACTGTTAACGGTTAGTGTCGACTACTACTGTTAACGGCTGCATCGACACTACTGTTAACGGTTGTGTCGACTACTACTGTCAACGGCTGTGTCGACACTACTGTTAACGGTTGTGTCGACTACTACTGTTAACGGTTGTGTCGACACTACTGTTAACGGTTGTGTCGAATACTACTGTTAACGGTTGTGTCGACACTACTGTTAACGGTTGTGTCGACTACTACTGTTAACGGCTGTGTCGACACTACTGTTACGGTTGTGTCGACTACTACTGTTAACGGTTGTGTCGACACTACTGTTAACGGTTGTGTCGACACTACTGTTAACGGTCTGTGTCGACACTACTGTTAACGGTTGTGTCGACTACTACTGTTAACAGGTTGTGTCGACACTACTGTTAACGGTTGGTGTCGACTACTACTGTAAACGGCTGTGTCGACACTACTGTTAACGGTTGTGTCGACACTACTGTTAACGGTTGTGTCGACTACTACTGTTAACGGTTGTGTCGACACTACTGTTAACAGTTTTGTCGACATTACTGTTAATGGTTGTGTCGACTACTACTGTTAACGGCTGTGTCGACATTACTGTTAACGGTTGTGTCGACACTACTGCGTTAACGGTTGTCTCGACACTACTGTTAACGGTTGTGTCGACACTACTGTTAACGGTTGTGTCGACACTACTGTTAACGGTTGTGTCGACACTACTGTTAACAGTTGTGTCGACATTACTGTTAATGGTTGTGTCGACACTACTGTTAACGGTTGTGTCGACAATACTGTTAACGGTTGTGTCGACTCCTACTGTTAACGGATTGTGTCGACTACTACTGTTAACGGTTGTGTCGACACTACTGTTAACGGTTGTGTCGACACTACTGTTAACGGTTGTCTCGACACTACTGTTACGGTTGTGTCGACAATACTGTTAACGGTTGTGTCGACACTACTGTTAACGGTTGTGTCGACACTACTGTTAACAGTTGTGTCGACATTACTGTTAATGGTTGTGTCGACACTACTGTTAACGGTTGTGTCGACAATACTGTTAACGGTTTGTGTCGACACTACTGTTAACGGTTGTGTCGACTACTACTGTTAACGTTGTGTCGGACACTACTGTTAACTGAGTTTGTGTCGACTACTACTGTTAACGGGTTGTGTCGACAATACTGTTAACGGTTGTGTCGACACTACTGTTAACGGTTGTGTCGACTACTACTGTTAACGGTTGTGTCGACACTACTGTTAACGGCTGTGTCGACTACTACTGTTAAGGGTTGTGTCGATTACTACTGTTAACGGCTGTGTCGACTACTACTGTTAAGGGTTGTGTCAACACTACTGTTAACGGGTGTGTCGACTACTACTTTTAACGGTTGTGTCCACACTACTGTTAACGGTTGTGTCGACACTACTCTTAAACGGTTGTGTCGACACTACTGTTAACGGTTGTGTCGACACTACTGTTAACAGTTGTGTCGACATTACTGTTAATGGTTGTGTCGACACTACTGTTAGCGGTTGTGTCGACACTACTGTTAACGGTTTTGTCGACTACTACTGTTAACGGTTGTGTCGACTACTACTGTTAACGGTTGTGTCGACAACTACTGTTAACGGTTGTGTCGACTACTACTGTTAACGGCTGCATCGACACTACTGTTAACGGTTGTGTCGACTACTACTGTTAACGGCTGTGTCGACACTACGTTAACGGTTGTGTCGACTACTACTGTTAACGGTTGTGTCGACACTACTGTTAACAGTTGTGTCGACTACTACTGTTAACGGTTGTGTCGATACTACTGTTAACGGTTGTGTCGACTACTACTGTTAATTGTTGTGTCGCCACTACTGTTAACGGTTGTGTCGACTACTACTGTTAACGGTTGTGTCGACACTACTGTTAAGGGTTGTGTCGACAACTACTTTTAACGGTTGTGTCCACACTACTGTTAACGGTTGTGTCGACTACTACTGTTAACGGTTGTGTCGACACTACTGTTAACGGTTGTGTCGACTACTACTGTTAACGGTTGTGTCGACACTACTGTTAACGGTTGTGTCGACTACTACTGTTAACGGCTGTGTCGACACTACTGTTAACGGTTGTGTCGACTACTACTGTTAACGGTTGTGTCGACACTACTGTTAACGGTTGTGTTGACACTACTGTTAACGGTTGTGTCGACACTACTGTTAACGGTTGTGTCGACACTACTGTTAACGGTTGTGTCGACTACTACTGTTAACGGTTGTTTCGACACTACTGTTAATGGTTGTGTCGACTACAACTGTTAACGGCTGTTTCGACACTACTGTTAACGGTTGTGTCGACACTACTGTTAACGGTTGTCTCGACACTACTGTTAACGGTTGTGTCGACACTACTGTTAACGGTTGTGTCGACACTACTGTTAACGGTTGTGTCGACAATACTGTTAACGGTTGTGTCGACACTACTGTTAACGGTTGTGTCGACTACTACTGTTAACGGTTGTGTCGACACTACTGTTAACGGTTGTGTCGACACTACTGTTAACGGTTGTGTCGACTACTACTTTTAACGGTTGTGTCCACACTACTGTTAATGGTTGTGTCGACTACTACTGTTAATGGCTGCATCGACACTACTGTTAACGGTTGTGTCGACTACTACTGTTAACGGCTGCGTCGACACTACTGTTAACGGTTGTGTCGACTACTACTGTTAACGGCTGCGTCGACACTACTGTTAACGGTTGTGTCGACTACTACTGTTAACGGCTGTGTCGACACTACTGTTAACGGTTGTGTCGACACTACTGTTAACGGTTGTGTCGACACTATTGTTAACGGTTGTGTCGACACTACTGTTAACGGTTGTGTCGACACTACTGTTAACGGTTGTGTCGACTACTACTGTTAACGGTTGTGTCGACACTACTGTTAACGGTTGTGTCGACTACTACTGTTAACGGTTGTGTCGACACTACTGTTAATGGTTGTGTCGACTACTACTGTTAACGGCTGCATCGACACTACTGTTAACGGTTGTCTCGACTACTACTGTTAACGGCTGTGTCGACACTACTGTTAACGGTTGTGTCGACTACTACTGTTAACGGTTGTGTCGACACTACTGTTAACGGTTGTGTCGACACTACTGTTAACGGTTGTGTCGACACTACTGTTAACGGTTGTGTCGACACTACTGTTAACGGTTGTGCCAACACTACTGTTAACGGCTGTGTCGACTACTACTGTTAACGGCTGTGTCGACTACTACTGTTAACGGCTGTGTCGACTACTACTGTTAACGGCTGTGTTGACACTACTGTTAACGGTTGTGTCGACTACTACTGTTAACAGTTGTGTCGACATTACTGTTAATGGTTGTGTCGACACTACTGTTAACGGTTGTGTCGACACTACTGTTAACAGGTGTGTCGACTACTACTTTTAACGGTTGTGTCCACACTATTGTTAACGGTTGTGTCGACACTACTCTTAACGGTTGTGTCGACACTACTGTTAACGGTTGTGTCGACACTACTGTTAACAGTTGTGTCGACACTACTGTTAACAGTTGTGTCGACACTACTGTTAACAGTTGTGTCGACATTACTGTTAATGGTTGTGTCGACACTACTGTTAACGGTTGTGTCGACACTACTGTTAACGGTTGTGTCGACTACTACTGTTAACGGTTGTGTCGACTACTACTGTTAACGGTTGTGTCGACACTACTGTTAACGGTTGTGTCGACTACTACTGTTAACGGTTGTGTCGACACTACTGTTAACGGTTGTGTCGACACTACTGTTAACGGTTGTGTCGACTACTACTGTTAACGGTTGTGTCGACTACTACTGTTAACGGTTGTGTCGACACTACTGTTAACGGTTGTGTCGACTACTACTGTTAACGGCTGCATCGACACTACTGTTAACGGTTGTGTCGACTACTACTGTTAACGGCTGTGTTGACACTACTGTTAACGGTTGTGTCGACTACTACTGTTAACGGTTGTGTCGACACTACTGTTAACAGTTGTGTCGACTACTACTGTTAACGGCTGCATCGACACTACTGTTAACGGTTGTGTCGACTACTACTGTTAACGGCTGTGTTGACACTACTGTTAACGGTTGTGTCGACTACTACTGTTAACGGTTGTGTCGACACTACTGTTAACAGTTGTGTCGACTACTACTGTTAACGGTTGTGTCGATACTACTGTTAACGGTTGTGTCGACTACTACTGTTAACGGTTGTGTCGACACTACTGTTAACGGTTGTGTCGACACTACTGTTAACGGTTGTGTCGACTACTACTGTTAACGGTTGTGTCGACTACTACTGTTAACGGTTGTGTCGACTACTACTGTTAACGGTTGTGTCGACACTACTGTTAACGGTTGTGTCGACACTACTGTTAACGGTTGTGTCGACTACTACTGTTAACGGTTGTGTCGACTACTACTGTTAACGGTTGTGTCGACTACTACTGTTAACGGCTGCATCGACACTACTGTTAACGGTTGTGTCGACTACTACTGTTAACGGCTGTGTTGACACTACTGTTAACGGTTGTGTCGACTACTACTGTTAACGGTTGTGTCGACACTACTGTTAACAGTTGTGACGACTACTACTGTTAACGGTTGTGTCGATACTACTGTTAACGGTTGTGTCGACTACTACTGTTAATTGTTGTGTCGCCACTACTGTTAACGGTTGTGTCGACTACTACTGTTAACGGTTGTGTCGACACTACTGTTAAGGGTTGTGTCGACAACTACTTTTAACGGTTGTGTCCACACTACTGTTAACGGTTCTGTCGACTACTACTGTTAACGGCTGCATCGACACTACTGTTAACGGTTGTGTCGACTACTACTGTCAACGGCTGTGTCGACACTACTGTTAACGGTTGTGTCGACTACTACTGTTAACGGTTGTGTCGACACTACTGTTAACGGTTGTGTCGACTACTACTGTTAACGGTTGTGTCGACACTACTGTTAACGGTTGTGTCGACTACTACTGTTAACGGCTGTGTCGACACTACTATTAACGGTTGTGTCGACTACTACTGTTAACGGTTGTGTCGACACTACTGTTAACGGTTGTGTCGACACTACTGTTAACGGTTGTGTCGACACTACTGTTAACGGTTGTGTCGACTACTACTGTTAACGGTTGTGTCGACACTACTGTTAACGGTTGTGTCGACTACTACTGTTAACGGTTGTGTCGACACTACTGTTAACGGTTGTGTCGACACTACTGTTAACGGTTGTGTCGACTACTACTGTTAACGGTTGTGTCGACACTACTGTTAACAGTTGTGGCGACATTACTGTTAATGGTTGTGTCGACTACTACTGTTAACGGCTGTGTCGACACTACTGTTAACGGTTGTGTCGACACTACTGTTAACGGTTGTCTCGACACTACTGTGAACGGTTGTGTCGACACTACTGTTAACGGTTGTGTCGACACTACTGTTAACGGTTGTGTCGACACTACTGTTAACAGTTGTGTCGACATTACTGTTAATGGTTGTGTCGACACTACTGTTAACGGTTGTGTCGACAATACTGTTAACGGTTGTGTCGACACTACTGTTAACGGTTGTGTCGACTACTACTGTTAACGGTTGTGTCGACACTACTGTTAACGGTTGTGTCGACTACTACTGTTAACGGTTGTGTCGACAATACTGTTAACGGTTGTGTCGACACTACTGTTAACGGTTGTGTCGACTACTACTGTTAACGGTTGTGTCGACACTACTGTTAACGGTTGTGTCGACTACTACTGTTAACGGTTGTGTCGACACTACTGTTAACGGTTGTGTCGACACTACTGTTAACAGTTGTGTCGACTACTACTGTTAACGGTTGTGTCGATACTACTGTTAACGGTTGTGTCGACTACTACTGTTAATTGTTGTGTCGACTACTACTGTTAACGGTTGTGTCGACACTACTGTTAACGGTTGTGTCGACAATACTGTTAACGGTTGTGTCGACACTACTGTTAACGGTTGTGTCGACACTACTGTTAACGGTTGTGTCGACACTACTGTTAACTGTTGTGTCGACTACTACTTTTAACGGTTGTGTCCACACTACTGTTAACGGTTGTGTCGACACTACTGTTAACGGTTGTGTCGACTACTACTGTTAACGGTTGTGTCGACACTACTGTTAACGGTTGTGTCGACTACTACTGTTAACGGCTGCATCGACGCTACTGCTAACGGTTGTGTCGACTACTACTGTTAACGGCTGTGTTGACACTACTGTTAACGGTTGTGTCGACTACTACTGTTAACAGTTGTGTCGACATTACTGTTAATGGTTGTGTCGACACTACTGTTAACGGTTGTGTCGACACTACTGTTAACGGTTGTGTCGACACTACAGTTAACGGTTGTGTCGACACTACTGTTAACGGTTGTGTCGACACTACTGTTAACGGTTGTGTCGACACTGCTGTTAACGGTTGTGTCAACACTACTGTTAACGGCTGTGTCGACTACTACTGTTAAGGGTTGTGTCAACACTACTGTTAACGGTTGTGTCGACTACTACTTTTAACGGTTGTGTCCACACTACTGTTAACGGTTGTGTCTGTTGTAACGAATATTTTACAAGGTTGTATTTCAATGTTACAGATTATTGAAACCCTGCCTTACTCTACAATTACAACTTTGTTATAAGTGAACTGTCAAAATAAACTTCCTTCCGTTTTTTATCTTAACATAAATAACACGCGTTTTACTCTTTTGTATTAATAGAAAGAATCCAGGTTCAACAGGTTATGGGCCCAGATTCTATCAATTAAGGTACAAGTTTTGTGAACATATTCAACATGAGCTCCGGATTGTGCTTTCCGTTTGAAAAATTGAAGGGAAGAGAAAACTTCGACGTGTGGAAGCAACAGGCGCACTCTTATTTGGTCATAAGGGGGCTGTGGAAAGTTGTGGAAACTGCTCTAGAAGCAAATGCAACTGCAGCTGAAAAAGAGTCTGACTGTCGCGCGTCTGCAGAAATCTATCTCATGATAGATCCTAGCAATTTTGGACTGATTGCTGATAAGAAATCGGCAAAGGAAGCATGGGACAGCCTTATGGAAGCGTATGAGGATAAAGGACTGACAAGGAAGGTTGAGCTGTTAAAACATCTCGTTCAACTAAAATACTCTGACTTTGCCTCAATGCAAGAGTATATAAACGCAATGGTGCTTACTTCCTTAAAAGTGAAAACAGCCGGACTTAAGCGTGAAGACGATCTCATCGCATCACTGTTATTGGCCGGGTTGGCTAACGATTTCAAACCACTGGTGTTAGCTGTGGAAAACTCTAAAAAGGTGCTAACTGTGGATTCAATAAAAGCACTATTATTGCAAGATTCGAAATTTGATGCAAGCAGCAATGAAGCAACGGCCTTATACTCAGGTGCAAGTAATAAAAACAACAGCAACTACCACACAAAAAAAACGTTTAAGTGCCATTATTGCAAGAAGCCAGGACATTTCGCTAAAAATTGACCAAATAAAGCAAAAAGGGGAAACAATCACGTTCTCATGGCAACCCTGTGCACTAATGTCAAAAATGCCAACGATTGGCATATTGATTCGGGCGCAACAAACCATATGACGTGTTGTGATAAACATCTGCAAAACAAAATGCCATTAACGAACAAGGCAATAACCATAGCAGACAACAACAAGTTACAAGTGGAAAGTGTTGGTGATCTACAATTAATAAGCAGAGACCGGGAAAACTTACAATAAAAAATGTGGAGTATGTACCAAATTTGTGTACAAACCTTCTTTCCGTGAGTCAAATGGCATCAAGCGGTAAGAAAATTGTTTTCCTGGACAATTGCTGTGAAATTTTTGATACGAGTGAGAAGCTGATTGCATCTGCGGATTTAATTGATGGCCTTTACAAGCTAAATTGTAAGAAAAGCTGTGAAGAAGAAGATCGTGTGTTTTCGGCTGTTGACTACAACCTATGGCATAGGAGACTTGGGCACGTGAGTAATAAATTAATGGCTGCTACTGGTACAGCAAGTGGTTTGAATATCAAATCAGATACCAACAACAAGTGTGTTGTCTGTATTAAAGGCAAACAAGTCAGAGCGCCATTTAAAGACAGTGAAAACCTAGCCGAAAGTGTTTTAGATGTTTTACATAGTGATGTAATGGGTCCGTTCAATGTGGCGTCGTTTTCACGTGCACTTTATATACTTACATTCGTCGACGACCACACACGGAAAGTGTTCGCAATACCAATAAAGTCAAAATCGGATGTATTCGATGAATTTGTTAAATTTAAAAACCTTGTCGAAACTCAGTGCTCTAAACGAATAAGAATATTACGCTCTGATAATGGAACAGAGTACATAAACAAACGGTTTGAGCAGTATATAGCAAAATGTGGAATTCTACATCAAACCTCAGCCCCGTATACACCCGAACAAAACGGCGTAGCAGAGCGAATGAATCGCACCTTAATGGATCGGGTTCGTTGTATGCTTTTAGATGCTGGACTAGCCGATAAGTTTTGGGCGGAAGCGGTCACTACGGCAGCATACGTGTTAAATCGAACTTCCAGAACGTCGAACAAGGCTTGCCCTGAAGAACTTTGGTCTGGCAAGAAACCCGATCTGAGTTATTTGCGAGTGTTTGGTTGCAAAGCATTAGCCCATATACCAAAACAAAAATTTGCGAGTGTTTGGTTGCAAAGCATTAGCCCATATACCAAAACAAAAACGCACAAGCAAAATAGCAGCAAAATCAGTTGAGTGCATATTTGTTGGTTACAGTGACACCAGCAAGGCATACCGTTTATTCAACCCAGCTGAAAAATCAATCATCATCAGCTGTGATGTAGTGTTCCTGGAAAATAAAACTGAAACCTCAACATCATTGCCTGGAAATAACGTTTGCGATTCTTGGCAACAATCAATCGACTGCGATGCCGATTCAGAGGGGGAACCTGGAATTGATGAATCGTCATCGGGAGCAGTGAGAGGGCTTTCGGCAGAAGAAGAAGCTACAGACGTTGGCGAAAGTGCAGAGGTGAGCAGAAATGATTGCAACGCAAACGGTGAGATGAGCAGGAATGGGACTTCAACAAACGATAACAGCTATGATGAGATCGAAGACCCCAACGATGAAACGTATGTACCGGAAGGAGATGTCAGCTTGGCCGATACACAGGTACGTAGATCTGAACGTCTCAATAATCAGTTTAGAACTTCTTATAATTTTTGCGCAATGAGTTTCATAATGAAAGATCCACAAACGGTTGATGAAGCTCTATCTAGTGAAAACGCTAATGATTGGAAGACCGCTATGGAAAACGAAATGGCTTCCCACATGGCCAATGAGACATGGGAACTCACGACTCTACCACCTGAAAAGAAGGCCATTAAGTGCAAGTGGGTTTTTAAAACCAAAATAAGGGCTGAAGGTGAAGCAGCTCGGCATAAGGCGAGACTGGTTGTAAAAGGATTTAGTCAGCAAAAGGGAATCGATTACGAAGAAACCTTTGCACCGGTCGTACGATACACATCACTTCGACTCCTTTTTGCATTATCTGCTAAACATGATTGGGTTATACATCAAATGGATGCTGTCACCGCCTTTTTAAATGGAAATCTTAAGGAAGAAATCTATATGACCCAACCTGGTGGTTTCGATGACAATACCGGAAGGGTATGTAAGCTGAAGAAATCCATATATGACTTGAAGCACAGTAGTAGTCGACACAACCGTTAACAGTAGTGTCGACACAGCCGTTGACAGTAGTAGTCGACACAACCGTTAACAGTAGTGTCGATGCAGCCGTTAACAGTAGTAGTCGACACAACCGTTAACAGTAGTGTGGACACAACCGTTAAAAGTAGTTGTCGACACAACCCTTAACAGTAGTGTCGACACAACCGTTAACAGTAGTAGTCGACACAACCGTTAACAGTAGTGGCGACACAACAATTAACAGTAGTAGTCGACACAACCGTTAACAGTAGTATCGACACAACCGTTAACAGTAGTAGTCGACACAACTGTTAACAGTAGTGTCGACACAACCGTTAACAGTAGTAGTCGACACAACCGTTAACAGTAGTGTCGATGCAGCCGTTAACAGTAGTAGTCGACACAACCGTTAACAGTAGTGTCGACACAACCGTTAACAGTAGTAGTCGACACAACCGTTAACAGTAGTAGTCGACACAACCGTTAACAGTAGTGTCGACACAACCATTAACAGTAATGTCGACACAACTGTTAACAGTAGTGTCGACACAACTGTTAACAGTAGTGTCGACACAACCGTTAACAGTAGTAGTCGACACAACCGTTAACAGTAGTGTCGACACAACCGTTAACAGTAGTGTGGACACAACCGTTAACAGTAGTGTCGATGCAGCCGTTAACAGTAGTAGTCGACACAACCGTTAACAGTAGTGTCGACACAACCGTTAACAGTAGTAGTCGACACAACCGTTAACAGTAGTGTCGACACAACCGTTAACAGTAGTGTCGACACAACCGTTAACAATAGTGTCGACACAACCGTTAACAGTAGTGTCGACACAACCGTTAACAGTAGTGTCGACACAGCCGTTAACAGTAGTAGTCGACACAACCGTTAACAGTAGTGTCGACGCAGCCGTTAACAGTAGTAGTCGACACAACCGTTAACAGTAGTGTCGACGCAGCCGTTAACAGTAGTAGTCGACACAACCGTTAACAGTAGTGTCGATGCAGCCATTAACAGTAGTAGTCGACACAACCGTTAACAGTAGTGTGGACACAACCGTTAAAAGTAGTAGTCGACACAACCGTTAACAGTAGTGTCGACACAACCGTTAACAGTAGTGTCGACACAACCGTTAACAGTAGTAGTCGACACAACCGTTAACAGTAGTGTCGACACAACCGTTAACAGTATTGTCGACACAACCGTTAACAGTAGTGTCGACACAACCATTAACAGTAATGTCGACACAACTGTTAACAGTAGTGTCGACACAACCGTTAACAGTAGTGTCGACACAACCGTTAACAGTAGTGTCGACACAACCGTTAACAGTAGTGTCGAGACAACCGTTAACAGTAGTGTCGACACAACCGTTAACAGTAGTGTCGACACAGCCGTTAACAGTAGTAGTCGACACAACCATTAACAGTAATGTCGACACAACTGTTAACAGTAGTGTCGACACAACCGTTAACAGTAGTAGTCGACACAACCGTTAACAGTAGTGTCGACACAACCGTTAACAGTAGTGTCGACACAACCGTTAACAGTAGTGTCGACACAACCGTTAACAGTAGTAGTCGACACAACCGTTAACAGTAGTGTCGACACAGCCGTTAACAGTAGTAGTCGACACAACCGTTAACAGTAGTGTCGACACAACCGTTAACAGTAGTAGTCGACACAACCGTTAACAGTAGTGTCGACACAACCGTTAACAGTAGTAGTCGACACAACCGTTAACAGTAGTGTCGACACAGCCGTTGACAGTAGTAGTCGACACAACCGTTAACAGTAGTGTCGATGCAGCCGTTAACAGTAGTAGTCGACACAACCGTTAACAGTAGTGTGGACACAACCGTTAAAAGTAGTTGTCGACACAACCCTTAACAGTAGTGTCGACACAACCGTTAACAGTAGTAGTCGACACAACCGTTAACAGTAGTGGCGACACAACAATTAACAGTAGTAGTCGACACAACCGTTAACAGTAGTATCGACACAACCGTTAACAGTAGTAGTCGACACAACTGTTAACAGTAGTGTCGACACAACCGTTAACAGTAGTAGTCGACACAACCGTTAACAGTAGTGTCGACACAGCCGTTAACAGTAGTAGTCGACACAACCGTTAACAGTAGTGTCGACACAACCGTTAACAGTAGTAGTCGACACAACCGTTAACAGTAGTAGTCGACAAAACCGTTAACAGTAGTGTCGACACAACCGCTAACAGTAGTGTCGACACAACCATTAACAGTAATGTCGACACAACTGTTAACGGTTGTGTCGACACAACTGTTAACAGTAGTGTCGACACAACCGTTAACAGTAGTGTCGACACAACCGTTAAGAGTAGTGTCGACACAACCGTTAACAGTAGTGTGGACACAACCGTTAAAAGTAGTAGTCGACACACCCGTTAACAGTAGTGTTGACACAACCCTTAACAGTAGTAGTCGACACAGCCGTTAACAGTAGTAGTCGACACAACCCTTAACAGTAGTAGTCGACACAGCCGTTAACAGTAGTGTCGACACAACCGTTAACAGTAGTAGTCGACACAACCGTTAAAATTAGTGTCGACACAACCGTTAACAGTATTGTCGACACAACCGTTAACAGTAGTAGTCGACACAACCGTTAACAGTAGTGTCGACACAACCGTTAACAGTAGTAGTCGACACAACCGTTAAAATTAGTGTCGACACAACCGTTAACAGTATTGTCGACACAACCGTTAACAGTAGTAGTCGACACAACCGTTAAGAGTAGTGTCGACACAACCGTTAACAGTAGTGTGGACACAACCGTTAAAAGTAGTAGTCGACACACCCGTTAACAGTAGTGTTGACACAACCCTTAACAGTAGTAGTCGACACAGCCGTTAACAGTAGTAGTCGACACAACCCTTAACAGTAGTAGTCGACACAGCCGTTAACAGTAGTGTCGACACAACCGTTAACAGTAGTAGTCGACACAACCGTTAAAATTAGTGTCGACACAACCGTTAACAGTAATGTCGACACAACTGTTAACAGTAGTGTCGACACAACCGTTAACAGTAGTGTCGACACAACCGTTAACAGTAGTGTCGACACAACCGTTAACAGTAGTGTCGAGACAACCGTTAACAGTAGTGTCGACACAACCGTTAACAGTAGTGTCGACACAACCGTTAACAGTAGTAGTCGAGACAACCGTTAACAGTAGTGTCGACACAACCGTTAACAGTATTGTCGACACAACCGTTAACAGTAGTAGTCGACACAACCGTTAACAGTAGTGTCGATGCAGCCGTTAACAGTAGTAGTCGCCACAACCGTTAACAGTAGTGTCGACACAACCGTTAACAGTAGTAGTCGACACAACCGTTAACAGTAGTAGTCGACACAACCGTTAACAGTAGTGTCGACACAACCGTTAACAGTAGTGTCGACACAACCGTTAACAGTAGTAGTCGACACAACCGTTAACAGTAGTAGTCGACACAACCGTTAACAGTAGTATCGACACAACCGTTAACAGTAGTAGTCGACACAACTGTTAACAGTAGTGTCGACACAACCGTTAACAGTAGTAGTCGACACAACCGTTAACAGTAGTGTCGACACAGCCGTTAACAGTAGTAGTCGACACAACCGTTAACAGTAGTGTCGATGCAGCCGTTAACAGTAGTAGTCGCCACAACCGTTAACAGTAGTGTCGACACAACCGTTAACAGTAGTAGTCGACACAACCGTTAACAGTAGTAGTCGACACAACCGTTAACAGTAGTGTCGACACAACCGTTAACAGTAGTGTCGACACAACCATTAACAGTAATGTCGACACAACTGTTAACAGTAGTGTCGACACAACTGTTAACAGTAGGGTCGACACAACCGTTAACAGTAGTAGTCGACACAACCGTTAACAGTAGTGTCGACACAACCGTTAACAGTAGTGTGGACACAGCCGTTAAAAGTAGTAGTCGACACAACCGTTAACAGTAGTGTCGACACAACCCTTAACAGTAGTAGTCGACACAGCCGTTAACAGTAGTGTCGACACAACCGTTAACAGTAGTAGTCGACACAACAATTAACAGTAGTAGTCGACACAACCGTTAACAGTAGTGTCGACACAACCGTTAACAGTAGTAGTCGACACAACCGTTAACAGTAGTAGTCGACACAACCGTTAACAGTAGTGTCGACACAACCATTAACAGTAATGTCGACACAACTGTTAACAGTAGTGTCGACACAACTGTTAACAGTAGTGTCGACACAACCGTTAACAGTAGTAGTCGACACAACCGTTAACAGTAGTGTCGACACAACCGTTAACAGTAGTGTGGACACAACCGTTAAAAGTAGTAGTCGACACAACAGTTAACAGTAGTGTCGACACAACCGTTAACAGTAGTGTCGACACAACCGTTAACAGTAGTGTCGACACAACCGTTAACAGTATTGTCGACACAACCGTTAACAGTAGTGTCGACACAACCGTTAACAGTAGTAGTCGACACAACAATTAACAGTAGTAGTCGACACAACCGTTAACAGTAGTATCGACACAACCGTTAACAGTAGTGTGGACACAACCGTTAACAGTAGTAGTCGACACAGCCGTTAAGAGTAGTGTTGGCACAACCGTTAACAGTAGTGTCGACACAACCGTTAACAGTAGTGTCGACACAACCGTTAACAGTAGTGTCGACACAACCGTTAACAGTAGTGTCGACACAACCGTTAACAGTAGTAGTCGACACAACCGTTAACAGTAGTGTCGACACAGCCGTTAACAGTAGTAGTCGACACAACCGTTAACAGTAGTGTCGATGCAGCCGTTAACAGTAGTAGTCGACACAACCGTTAACAGTAGTGTCGACACAACCGTTAACAGTAGTAGTCGACACAACCGTTAACAGTAGTGTCGACACAACCGTTAACAGTAGTGTCGACACAACCGTTAACAATAGTGTCGACACAACCGTTAACAGTAGTGTCGACACAACCGTTAACAGTAGTGTCGACACAGCCGTTAACAGTGGTAGTCGACACAACCGTTAACAGTAGTGTCGACGCAGCCGTTAACAGTAGTAGTCGACACAACCGTTAACAGTAGTGTCGACGCAGCCGTTAACAGTAGTAGTCGACACAACCGTTAACAGTAGTGTCGATGCAGCCATTAACAGTAGTAGTCGACACAACCGTTAACAGTAGTGTGGACACAACCGTTAAAGTAGTAGTCGACACAACCGGTTACAGTAGTGTCGACACAACCGTTAACAGTAGTGTCGACACAACCGTTAACAGTAGTAGTCGACACAACCGTTAACAGTAGTGTCGACACAACCGTTAACAGTATTGTCGACACAACCGTTAACAGTAGTGTCGACACAACCATTAACAGTAATGTCGACACAACTGTTAACAGTAGTGTCGACACAACCGTTAACAGTAGTGTCGACACAACCGTTAACAGTAGTGTCGACACAACCGTTAACAGTAGTGTCGAGACAACCGTTAACAGTAGTGTCGACACAACCGTTAACAGTAGTGTCGACACAGCCGTTAACAGTAGTAGTCGACACAACCATTAACAGTAATGTCGACACAACTGTTAACAGTAGTGTCGACACAACCGTTAACAGTAGTAGTCGACACAACCGTTAACAGTAGTGTCGACACAACCGTTAACAGTAGTGTCGACACAACCGTTAACAGTAGTGTCGACACAACCGTTAACAGTAGTAGTCGACACAACCGTTAACAGTAGTGTCGACACAGCCGTTAACAGTAGTAGTCGACACAACCGTTAACAGTAGTGTCGACACAACCGTTAACAGTAGTAGTCGACACAACCGTTAACAGTAGTGTCGACACAACCGTTAACAGTAGTAGTCGACACAACCGTTAACAGTAGTGTCGACACAGCCGTTGACAGTAGTAGTCGACACAACCGTTAACAGTAGTGTCGATGCAGCCGTTAACAGTAGTAGTCGACACAACCGTTAACAGTAGTGTGGACACAACCGTTAAAAGTAGTTGTCGACACAACCCTTAACAGTAGTGTCGACACAACCGTTAACAGTAGTAGTCGACACAACCGTTAACAGTAGTGGCGACACAACAATTAACAGTAGTAGTCGACACAACCGTTAACAGTAGTATCGACACAACCGTTAACAGTAGTAGTCGACACAACTGTTAACAGTAGTGTCGACACAACCGTTAACAGTAGTAGTCGACACAACCGTTAACAGTAGTGTCGACACAGCCGTTAACAGTAGTAGTCGACACAACCGTTAACAGTAGTGTCGACACAACCGTTAACAGTAGTAGTCGACACAACCGTTAACAGTAGTAGTCGACAAAACCGTTAACAGTAGTGTCGACACAACCGCTAACAGTAGTGTCGACACAACCATTAACAGTAATGTCGACACAACTGTTAACGGTTGTGTCGACACAACTGTTAACAGTAGTGTCGACACAACCGTTAACAGTAGTGTCGACACAACCGTTAAGAGTAGTGTCGACACAACCGTTAACAGTAGTGTGGACACAACCGTTAAAAGTAGTAGTCGACACACCCGTTAACAGTAGTGTTGACACAACCCTTAACAGTAGTAGTCGACACAGCCGTTAACAGTAGTAGTCGACACAACCCTTAACAGTAGTAGTCGACACAGCCGTTAACAGTAGTGTCGACACAACCGTTAACAGTAGTAGTCGACACAACCGTTAAAATTAGTGTCGACACAACCGTTAACAGTATTGTCGACACAACCGTTAACAGTAGTAGTCGACACAACCGTTAACAGTAGTGTCGACACAACCGTTAACAGTAGTAGTCGACACAACCGTTAACAGTAGTGTCGACACAACCGTTAACAGTATTGTCGACACAACCGTTAACAGTAGTGTCGACACAACCATTAACAGTAATGTCGACACAACTGTTAACAGTAGTGTCGACACAACCGTTAACAGTAGTGTCGACACAACCGTTAACAGTAGTGTCGACACAACCGTTAACAGTAGTGTCGAGACAACCGTTA
This sequence comes from Trichopoda pennipes, assembly GCA_030448955.1. NCBI lineage: Eukaryota > Metazoa > Arthropoda > Insecta > Diptera > Tachinidae > Trichopoda > Trichopoda pennipes. The sequence continues at coordinate 6,111 of JASKUP010000194.1, read as the reverse complement.
ACAGTAGTGTCGACACAACCGTTAACAGTAGTGTCGACACAACCGTTAACAGTAGTAGTCGAGACAACCGTTAACAGTAGTGTCGACACAACCGTTAACAGTATTGTCGACACAACCGTTAACAGTAGTAGTCGACACAACCGTTAACAGTAGTGTCGATGCAGCCGTTAACAGTAGTAGTCGCCACAACCGTTAACAGTAGTGTCGACACAACCGTTAACAGTAGTAGTCGACACAACCGTTAACAGTAGTAGTCGACACAACCGTTAACAGTAGTGTCGACACAACCGTTAACAGTAGTGTCGACACAACCGTTAACAGTAGTAGTCGACACAACCGTTAACAGTAGTAGTCGACACAACCGTTAACAGTAGTATCGACACAACCGTTAACAGTAGTAGTCGACACAACTGTTAACAGTAGTGTCGACACAACCGTTAACAGTAGTAGTCGACACAACCGTTAACAGTAGTGTCGACACAGCCGTTAACAGTAGTAGTCGACACAACCGTTAACAGTAGTGTCGATGCAGCCGTTAACAGTAGTAGTCGCCACAACCGTTAACAGTAGTGTCGACACAACCGTTAACAGTAGTAGTCGACACAACCGTTAACAGTAGTGTCGAAACAACCGTTAACAGTGGTGTCGACACAACCGTTAACAGTAGTGTCGACACAACCGTTAACAGTAGTGTCGACACAACCGTTAACAGTAGTGTCGACACAACCGTTAACAGTAGTACTCGACACAACCGTTAACAGTAGTGTCGACACAACAAGTAACAGTAGCGTCGACACAACCGTTAACAGTAGTGTCGACACAACCGTCAAAAGTAGTAGACGACACAACCGTTAGCAGTAGTGTCGATACAACCGTTAACAGTAGTGTCGACACAACCGTTAACAGTACTAGTCGACACAACCGTTAACAGTAGTAGTCGACACAACCGTTAACAGTAGTAGTCGACACAACCGTTAACAGTAGTGTCGACACAACCGTTACCAGTACTAGTCGACACAACCGTTAACAGTAGTAGTCGACACAACCGTTAACAGCAGTAGTCGACACAACCGTTAACAGTAGTAGTCGACACAACCGTTAACAGTAGTAGTCGAAACAACCGTTAACAGTAGTGTTGACACAACCGTTAACAGTAGTGTCGACACAACCGTTAACAGTAGTGTCGACACAACCGTTAACAGTAGTGTCGACACAACCTTTAACAGTAGTGTCGACACAACCGTTAACAGTAGTGTCGACACAACCGTTAACAGTAGTGTCGACACAACCGTTAACAGTAGTAGTCGACACATCCGTTAACAGTAGTAGTCGAAACAACTGTTAACAGTAGTGTTGACACAACCGTTAACAGTAGTGTCGAAACAACCGTTAACAGTAGTAGTCGACACAACCGTTAACAGTAGTGTCGACACAACCGTTCACAGTAGTGTCGACATAACCGTTCACAGTAGTGTCGACACAACCGTTAACAGTAGTGTCGACACAACCGTTAACAGTAGTGTCGACACAACCGTTAACAGTAGTAATCGACACAACCGTTAACAGTAGTGTCGACACAACCGTTAACAGTAGTGTCGACACAACCGTTAACAGCAGTAGTCGACACAACCGTTAACAGTAGTAGTCGACACAACCGTTAACAGTAGTAGTCGAAACAACCGTTAACAGTAGTGTTGACACAACCGTTAACAGTAGTGTCGAAACAACCGTTAACAGTGGTGTCGACACAACCGTTAACAGTAGTGTCGACACAACCGTTAACAGTAGTGTCGACACAACCGTTAACAGTAGTGTCGACACAACCGTTAACAGTAGTACTCGACACAACCGTTAACAGTAGTGTCGACACAACAAGTAACAGTAGCGTCGACACAACCGTTAACAGTAGTGTCGACAAAACCGTTAACAGTAGTGTCGACACAACCGTTAACAGTAGTGTCGACACAACCGTCAAAAGTAGTAGACGACACAACCGTTAGCAGTAGTGTCGATACAACCGTTAACAGTAGTGTCGACACAACCGTTAACAGTACTAGTCGACACAACCGTTAACAGTAGTAGTCGACACAACCGTTAACAGTAGTAGTCGACACAACCGTTAACAGTAGTGTCGACACAACCGTTACCAGTACTAGTCGACACAACCGTTAACAGTAGTAGTCGACACAACCGTTAACAGCAGTAGTTGACACAACCGTTAACAGTAGTAGTCGACACAACCGTTAACAGTAGTAGTCGAAACAACCGTTAACAGTAGTGTTGACACAACCGTTAACAGTAGTGTCGACACAACTGTTAACAGTAGTGTCGACACAACCGTTAACAGTAGTGTCGACACAACCTTTAACAGTAGTGTCGACACAACCGTTAACAGTAGTGTCGACACAACCGTTAACAGTAGTGTCGACACAACCGTTAACAGTAGTAGTCGACACATCCGTTAACAGTAGTAGTCGAAACAACCGTTAACAGTAGTGTCTACACAACCGTTAACAGTAGTGTCGACACAACCGTTAACAGTAGTAGTCGACACAACCGTTGACAGTAGTGTTGACACAACCGTTAACAGTAGTAGTCGACACAACCGTTAACAGTAGTGTCTACACAACCGTTAACAGTAGTAGTCGACACAACCGTTAACAGTAGTGTCGACACAACCGTTCACAGTAGTGTCGACACAACCGTTAACAGTAGTGTCGACACAACCGTTAACAGCAGTAGTCGACACAACCGTTAACAGTAGTAGTCGACACAACCGTTAACAGTAGTAGTCGAAACAACCGTTAACAGTAGTGTTGACACAACCGTTAACAGTAGTGTCGACACAACCGTTAACAGTGGTGTCGACACAACCGTTAACAGTAGTAGTCGACACATCCGTTAACAGTAGTAGTCGAAACAACCGTTAACAGTAGTGTTGACACAACCGTTAACAGTAGTGTCGACACAACCGTTAACAGTAGTGTCGACACAACCGTTGACAGTAGTGTTGACACAACCGTTAACAGTAGTAGTCGACAGAACCGTTAACAGTATTGTCTACACAACGGTTAACAGTAGTAGTCGACACAACCGTTAACAGTAGTGTCGACACAACCGTTCACAGTAGTGTCGACACAACCGTTCACAGTAGTGTCGACACAACCGTTAACAGTAGTGTCGACACAACCGTTAACAGTAGTGTCGACACAATCGTTAACAGTAGTGTCGACACAACCGTTAACAGTAGTAGTCGACACAACTGTTAACAGTAGTGTCGACACAACCGTTAACAGTAGTAGTCGACACAACCGTTAACATAGTCGTCGACACAACCGTTAACAGTAGTAGTCGACACAACCGTTAACAGTAGTAGTCGACACAACCGTTAACAGTAGTGTTGACACAACCGTTAACAGTAGTGTCGACACAACCGTTAACAGCAGTAGTCGACACAATCGTTAACAGTAGTGTCGACACAACCGTTAACAGTAGTAGTCGACACAACCGTTAACAGTAGTAGTCGACACAACCGTTAACAGTAGTGTCTACACAACCGTTAACAGTAGTAGTCGACACAACCGTTAACAGTAGTGTCGACACAACCGTTCACAGTAGTGTCGACACAACCGTTAACAGTAGTGTTGACACAACCGTTAACAGCAGTAGTCGACACAACCGTTAACAGTAGTAGTCGACACAACCGTTAACAGTAGTAGTCGACACAACCGTTGACAGTAGTGTTGACACAACCGTTAACAGTAGTAGTCGACACAACCGTTAACAGTAGTGTCTACACAACCGTTAACAGTAGTAGTCGACACAACCGTTAACAGTAGTGTCGACACAACCGTTCACAGTAGTGTCGACACAACCGTTCACAGTAGTGTCGACACAACCGTTAACAGTAGTGTCGACACAACCGTTAACAGTAGTGTCGACACAACCGTTAACAGTAGTAATCGACACAACCGTTAACAGTAGTGTCGACACAACCGTTAACAGTAGTGTCGACACAACCGTTAACAGCAGTAGTCGACACAGCCGTTAACAGTAGTGTCGACACAACCGTTAACAGTAGTGTCGACACAACCGTTAACAGTAGTGTCGACACAACCGTTAACAGTAGTAGTCGACACAACTGTTAACAGTAGTGTCGACACAACCGTTAACAGTAGTAGTCGACACAACCGTTAACATAGTAGTCGACACAACCGTTAACAGTAGTAGTCGACACAACCGTTAACAGTAGTAGTCGACACAACCGTTAACAGTAGTGTCGACACAACCGTTAACAGCAGTAGTCGACACAATCGTTAACAGTAGTGTCGACACAACCGTTAACAGTAGTAGTCGACACAACCGTTAACAGTAGTAGTCGACACAACCGTTAACAGTAGTGTCTACACAACCGTTAACAGTAGTAGTCGACACAACCGTTAACAGTAGTGTCGACACAACCGTTCACAGTAGTGTCGACACAACCGTTAACAGTAGTGTTGACACAACCGTTAACAGCAGTAGTCGACACAACCGTTAACAGTAGTAGTCGACACAACCGTTAACAGTAGTAGTCGACACAACCGTTGACAGTAGTGTTGACACAACCGTTAACAGTAGTAGTCGACACAACCGTTAACAGTAGTGTCTACACAACCGTTAACAGTAGTAGTCGACACAACCGTTAACAGTAGTGTCGACACAACCGTTCACAGTAGTGTCGACAAAACCGTTCACAGTAGTAATCGACACAACCGTTAACAGTAGTGTCGACACAACCGTTAACAGTAGTGTCGACACAACCGTTAACAGTAGTGTCGACACAACCGTCAACAGCAGTAGTCGACACAGCCGTTAACAGTAGTGTCGACACAACCGTTAACAGTAGTAGTCGACACAACCGTTAACAGTAGTAGTCGACACAACCGTTAACAGTAGTAATCGACACAACCGTTAACAGTAGTGTCGACACAACCGTTAACAGTAGTGTCGACACAACCGTTAACAGCAGTAGTCGACACAGCCGTTAACAGTAGTGTCGACACAACCGTTAACAGTAGTGTCGACACAACCGTTAACAGTAGTGTCGACACAACCGTTAACAGTAGTGTCGACACAACCGTTAACAGTAGTAGTCGACACAACTGTTAACAGTAGTGTCGACACAACCGTTAACAGTAGTAGTCGACACAACCGTTAACATAGTAGTCGACACAACCGTTAACAGTAGTAGTCGACACAACCGTTAACAGTAGTAGTCGACACAACCGTTAACAGTAGTGTTGACACAACCGTTAACAGTAGTGTCGACACAACCGTTAACAGCAGTAGTCGACACAATCGTTAACAGTAGTGTCGACACAACCGTTAACAGTAGTAGTCGACACAACCGTTAACAGTAGTAGTCGACACAACCGTTAACAGTAGTGTCTACACAACCGTTAACAGTAGTAGTCGACACAACCGTTAACAGTAGTGTCGACACAACCGTTCACAGTAGTGTCGACACAACCGTTAACAGTAGTAATCGATACAACCGTTAACAGTAGTGTCGACACAACCGTTAACAGTAGTGTCGACACAACCGTTAACAGCAGTAGTCGACACAGCCGTTAACAGTAGTGTCGACACAACCGTTAACAGTAGTGTCGACACAACCGTTGACAGTAGTGTTGACACAACCGTTAACAGTAGTAGTCGACACAACCGTTAACAGTAGTGTCTACACAACCGTTAACAGTAGTAGTCGACACAACCGTTAACAGTAGTGTCGACACAACCGTTCACAGTAGTGGCGACACAACCGTTCACAGTAGTGTCGACACAACCGTTAACAGTAGTGTCGACACAACCGTTAACAGTAGTGTCGACACAACCGTTAACAGTAGTAATCGACACAACCGTTAACAGTAGTGTCGACACAACCGTTAACAGTAGTGTCGACACAACCGTTAACAGCAGTAGTCGACACAGCCGTTAACAGTAGTGTCGACACAACCGTTAACAGTAGTGTCGACACAACCGTTAACAGTAGTGTCGACACAACCGTTAACAGTAGTAGTCGACACAACTGTTAACAGTAGTGTCGACACAACCGTTAACAGCAGTAGT